>JAVANC010000023.1:2910000-3032500 GCA_033319125.1 Parnassius glacialis | reverse complement strand
ACTTTGGTAACGCGATTTAGGCTTCGATGTATTTCGCTTGTGGCGCGACGAAAGCCCCGCCACAATACTAGTGATTTTCTTTTAAATAAAAAGGAACAAATTAACAGGTTACATAATGCCCCGTGCCCACGCGATGGAGCGCCACGCCAAAACGTGGGTGGGTCACTGGTGGATGGGCGGGATCCGGTGCTACGATCGAGGTGACTCCGCGGCGGGCTTGTTTCGATTCTACCACGAGATATTCCAAGTACATCCGGACCCTATGAATCCAGTTTTCCTCACTTACTTTTTAGAGGTTTGTAGCTGTCACCAATCACGTTAGAATAAAATCATTACACATTCTTTTTTTTTTATAGAATAGGGTGTCAAACGAGCACACAGTCCACCTGATGGTAAGTGGTTGCTGTGGCCCATAGACATCTACATCTATCTTCGTTTGCGAATTAAAATGCAGATGCGTTGAAAGCCGTGAGGACTAAGATAGAATGCCTCTTTTCCAGTAAAAAGGGTCTCCGGTTCTCTACACTCACCATACGAAACACAGCACTGTTAAGCTGCTATTTTACGTTGGTATTCTGTGAGAGCGTGGTCCTTCCCCAGTCGAGCTGACCCATTCGTACTACAACTATACTACTAATATAGCTGCAGCATGGCTCTACCACGTACAAAATTCGATTCAGATTCGACATTCTGATATCGGTATCTACATAGTGTATAATAGAATTTAAGTCCCCATGTCCAACTGTGGTTGCCAACCCGCCTTCCAAGTGTGGCAATACTGGCAAAAACCGCAAGCAAACATCTATGGAGGAGCCATTTTTTTCGAAAAGTGTATGCTGTTGGCCCTGCGGCCTTTATAGCTTCATCGAAATATATTCGTAAGCGAGGACTTACGAGATATTGAGTGCAACGTTTCTGCCGGCCGATTCCCGAGGATCTCCGATGACCCCTGCTTGTGGAGTGAGGCTCCTCTAGGGGGGGGGGGGATCGATATAATTCAAGGGCACCTCAGAAGAAGGTACGAACCTCGGCTTGAAACACTATCGGCGGTGACTTATATAGGCTATTAACGTTCTACTGAAGAGCTAAAGGCTCTGCGGCTTTCTTCCACCTCTCGTGATCTCTTGCGATATTAAATAAGAAAAAATGATTTTTATTAACCGTTACCGTTAACATTATAGCCTGTTAAAGTCGACTACTGAACATAGGCCTTCCCTATAGATTGCCTCATTGGGAGGATATTTGTCATAGTTGTATGTTACTGTTGATTTAATAATTTTACCTCTCGGTGGGTCATGTGCTCCTGGTAGATTATCTTCTATACATCCATCCATTACAGCCTAGTCCATTGCTGAACTTAGGCCTCCCCCATAGATTGCCTTATAGGGAGGATATTTACGAGTACCATAGTTGTAACGTTACTGTTGATTTAAAAATTTCACCTCTCAGTGGGTCATGTGCTCCTGGTAGATTATCTTCTGTACATCCATCCATTACAGCCTATTACAGTCCACTGTTGAACATAGGCCTTCCCCATAGATTGCCTCATAGGGAGGATATTTGCCATAGTTGTAACGTTACTGTTGATTTAAAAATTTCACCTCTCAGTGGGTCATGTGCTCCTGGTAAATTATGTTCTGTACATCCATCCATTACACCTAGTCCATTGCTGAACTTAGGCCTCCCCCATAGATTGCCTCATTGGGAGGATATTTGCCATAGTTGTAACGTTACTGTTGATTTAAAAATTTCACCTCTCAGTGAGTCATGTGCTCCTGGTAGATTATGTTCTGTACATCCGACCATTACAGCCTATAAAGTCCACTGCGGAACATAGACCCTTTGACCCTTTTTACTGGAAAAGAGGCATTTCACCTTAGTCCTCACGGGTGACAACGCATCTGCATTTTGAGTCTTTATTGAGGATAGACGTAGATGTCTATGGGTCACAGCAACCACTTACCATCAGGTGGACTGTGTGCTCGTTTGTCACCCTATCCTATAAAAAAACATAGGCCACCCCCATATATTGCCTCATAGGGAGATTTTTGCCATAGTTGCCACGCTTAGCAAGTGGGTTGGCAACCGCAGCTTTTTAGTTGTTTTTTTACAGGATAAGGGTAACAAACAAGCATACAGTCCACCTGACGGTAAGTGGTTGCTGTGGCCCCTATACATCTACATCTATCCTCGATTTCGAATCAAAATGCAGATGCGTTGTCACTCGTGAGAAATAAGATGGAATGCCTCGTTTCCAGCAAAAGGGGTCTTCTGTTTTCAACACTCACCATACGAAACATAGCAGCATTGGGCAACGAACGAACATGTATGCGTAGGTATATGGATGTGGTGAATTTTTTTTAATATTACCATAAATTTTACTCTTTATTAAATGTAAATGTTAAGTGTTACGCATGTGACAGCCATTTCCTCCTTATATTTCGTTATATTTTCACAGATCACCTCCCCTTATGGTTTCACCATAGCATGTATGAAGGTTGGCATGCCTTACCAAATGCAAGACCCGATGGTCTGGGGTTTAAACACTGTTAATGTGAAGGTAACTATAATACCACAATAGCTTATTACGTTATTAGTTATCATGTTTGGCAAGCAGGTTGTCAACCACAGTTTTATATTTTTAGTCGTTATTAGGAAGACGCTGCTGACTATATCCTGATTTGTTTCCCTCTGTCACCTCTTACGACACCCAGAGGCCGACATGGAGTAGTGAATATTCTTAGATCTCTACTACACAGTTACGGCACATGTATTAGTAAAGTAAAGTAATATAGCCTAGCCTTACGTCCGATGGCTACACAGACCACCTTTCATGCTTGTTGTTCATGAGATTATGATGTATTAGTTATCCGTGCTGTTCTACTGAGTGTTGGTGGATATTACATGTCATAGAAATATTTCATTTATCAGACATGTGGCTTTAGCCGTGGAAGGACAACTCCGATCGGATAACGCTCACTGTGTTTGTACAGAGAGATTTATTATAAATACCAGTACTTCGGAACTTTGATAGCGTGATTTAGTCTTTGTTGTGTTTTCTGTGGCGCGAAGAGATTGCTTAAGCTCTGTAATGTGAAGGTGATTTCCTTAACGGTTGCCCACGTTGTATATCTGGACTTAAGGTGCAATTAACAATTTCATTGGTGCCGGTGGGAATTGAACTCGGGGTGCTAATAGGAAAAACGAGAACACAGTCAGTCTGATGGTATATAGAGATCCACATCTATCCTTGATTAAGAATCCAAATGCAGATGCGTTGTCACTTCTGAGGACTAAGATGAAAAGCCTCGTTTCCAGTTAAAAGGATCTCAGGTTCTCTACACTCACCATGGGAAGCACAACAGCATTACGCTGGTATTCTGTGTGTAGAGCCGACCTAATCGTGCTACAATAGTTATATAGCTCCAACGTGGCTCTACCACGTAAAACACTTAACTCTTAAGCTACTACATACTATTATAATTTAGTAATTATATTTTTAATCGTGTTCTAGCTCCGAATTCCCTTAATGACATATACAAAGTTCTACCAAATAGTTGTAGAAGGTTGGTGCAATAATAGCACTACTGCTACGAAGGCTGCAGCTGAAACGGAAGAAGAAGAAGAAGAAGAAGGTGAATCAGATGGGTCATCTTCACCAGAAGAGGAACATGAAGAAGAACCAGCGGAAGTAGATGAAGAAGGAGACAAAATTGAAGTTGAAGGAAGACACAAAGGAAAAGGTAAAAAGAAAGAAAAAGACAAAGGAAAAGGAAAAGGCAAAGGCAAGGGTAAAAAGAAAGAGAAAGAAAAAGAAACAGTTCAAGACGATAAATCGGATGAGGAAGCTTTGAAGCCACCTAGCGCTGGATACGAACCTTTTTAAAAAATTAATAAATGCTCTATGTGTAATTTTTTAATTATTTATGAACATGTTTCACCTCCGCATTGATGAATGGAGTAGATATATTTGCCACTGAGGTACTAATACTTGAAGCACATTTATAATTTAAAAATCGTATTTGCAAACGAAGAGATAATTTAAATCGTATAATAAAGACATAAATTACAAACGTAAAGCTATATCGATTAAAACAATCGGGCGTGGCTCATAAATCGATTCACTAACTAGCATGAACGATATTGTTGTGAATTTAAACTTTAATAATTTTAAAATACAGTCGAATTATGTTTGAATACATTTGAAATCAAAATATAAAGCTATTTTGATAGGTGGAGCATAAAGATATATTATAAATTCGAATCGTTTTGTACAGTTGCGTGGAAAAATGTTTATCAAGTTTCATACATTAATCATAATTTGATAGAAGACAACGTTATTAATATGAGACATATGGCAGTGTGTCAGTAAAGTTTGGAAAAGACAAGCGGTACAATTAAAAAGTTTTGTCCAACCGACTTCAATACAAATCAAATGAGAACATCATCAATGTAGTCGAAGTCAATTAAATACGCATTATTACGGATAACTCAAAAACTACTGGTCAGATCTTGATCAAATATAATTATATGGGACCACATTAGAAGCACTAGCTTTCACTGAGGGCATCCACGAGTTTTTCTGCCACCAGGGCGGCGCCACTAGAAAGTGAGGTATAACATTTGACAGATTTCATAGCGGGGAAGTTAATTTGTTCGGAAAATGTAAAGGTTAATGTATCTTTTTTTTATAGGATAAGGGTGACAAACGAGCACACAGTCCACCGGATGTTAAGTGGTTGCTGCGGCCCATAGACATCTACATCTATCCTCTATTACAATTCAAAATGTAGATGCGTTGTCACCCGTGAGGACTAAGATGGAATGCCTCATTTCCCGTAAAAAGGGCCTCCGGCCACCTGCACTCACCAAGCGAAACGCAGAGGTAAACCTCTACTTCACGCTGGTATTCTGTGAGGTCGTGGTACCACCCCGGTTCGAGCCGGCCCAACCATGCGACAGCAAACGCTGCCGCGTGGCTCTACCACTGTTATAGTATCTTTCTGAACTATAAGCTATATTTTTAAATAATAAAATTAAAAAATAATAAACCAAACGACAGATATTTATGAAAGTAGAAAAATTAAAAAAAGTTAACAATGTGCAAAAAATTAAAGATCACTGAGGCATTGTTTTGTGTATTTATATAATACTCTAGAAACCGATAAACTTTTATTAAAAACGAACTTATCAACTAAATGACATTGTGCAACAAAAAACTTTACCTTAGTTATACGTGGTAGAGTCATGCTGCAGCTATATTATGGTTGTAGCACGAATGGGTCGACTCAACCGGGGAAGGACCACGCTCTCACAGAATACCAGCGTAAAATAGCAGCTTAACGCTGCTGTATTTCGTATGGTGAGTGAAGAGAACCGGAGACCCTTTTTACTGGAAACGAGGCATTCCATCTTAGTCCTCACTGGTGACAACGCATCTGTATTTTGATTCGTAATACAAGATAGATGTAGATGTCTATGGGCCACAGCAACCACTTACCATCAGGTGGACTGTGTGCTCGTTTGTCACCGTATCCTATAAAAAAAAAAGTAGCGACATCTGGTGAGCAGAAAATTATTAGCCCTCATTGAAAAAAGAATCATCAAAATCGGTTCACGTAGAAAAAAGTTCTGAGGTAAATCACATAAAAAATACAGTCGAATTAAGAACCTCCTCATTTTCTGTAGTTGGTTGAAAAGGGCGACGCTTTAGCAGTGTCTGTCAGTATTTACACTAAGCATTTCGTGCGGTTTTCGACCCCCAAAACTCAAAAAATATTAGACCTACACTTGTAATTTTGCTAATAAGCTAATAAGCCATATTTTCTATCGACCTCAAAATGGAGATAGTAGGTACTCAATTCGACTATATGTTTTTCTTTTATGTGTGTGAACTCATAACTTTTTACTGAGTGAACTGATTTCGATTGATTTTTAATTTGAAAGCTGGTACTTCACATGTGGTCCCATATAAATTTGATCAAGGTCTGACCAATAGTTTGTGAGTTATCTATACAAATAAATAAAATTGAAGTGTCTGTTTGTAATGTCGAAATAACAGCTTTTTACTCTATGCATATTAAAGTATATACGGTACTTATAACAAAAACACGATTTTAAAGATATTATAAGAAGTAATTTAGGCTACTTTTATTTTAGAAAAAGAAAAGTTCTGCGCAAAAAATTAAAACCCATGAAATCCAATCGTAATAAATTACGCACGGGCGAAGTCGCAGGTAACAGCTGTTAATAATTTATATTGAAGTCGGTTGTACAAAATTTTTAATTTTTAATTATATCTGATATAATGACTTGTGAAAAGGTCTAAGGTCTAACCTCAAAATGTTGTTGATACACTTCCTTCTTTCTTGTGATGATTGAATGTGCACGTTTCATTCTCGTTAATATTTCCAACATTTTGAGACCTTCTTTTCGTTGTTGTGCGGTATTACTAAAAGTAATATGATATTTAGAACTAATTTTTAGCGCGACTTAATACGGACGTTGATGTTCACACTTCGAAGTCCGGAAACTGAATATATTTATATTTGCGATGAAGAGATAAATGGAAGTGAGTGTTAAATTTTAAGACTCCACCCATTTTAGCAACAGCAAGTTCAATGATGACGATGATTCATAAAAAAAATGTCAAACTCAATTTAAATTCTAAAAGTTCATTTATAAACTTAAGGATACGGTGGCGGGCCAAACTCCAAATAAATTTCAGCAAATTTAAAATCGGTACACCTAGAAATTAAAGCCTATCGAAACTGCACTGATTTTTATTCACATTATTTGGGATTATATGTAATCAAGGGTGATTTTCTAGAATCCCAAATTATCTCAATAATCAATACAATAATTAAATTAATTAAGTATTATATTAAGAACTATTGTATGTATATTCACAATGATATTTTATTTGAAATCCAACCAAAACGTCAAACCGAAACTATTTATTTGTAAAACATAGGTAATAAGTTACAAACTCTGTGAAAAATATACAATACTTTATTATACACAACATTAAAAACTATAATTAAAAAAAAACTAAAACTAGTTACTTAATTATCAATCATTCCTAATCTCCGCGGTATCGTGCCAAGAACGCTGACTGCGTTTCCCCGCTGAGTGACTATACTTAGCCTTTGAGCGAGGAAAGAACCAGCCCTCTTATCACCAGCAGCAACGACCAGCCGTGGGTAGAGTTCCTTTAGGAAACTTCACCGCACGTGGACCCCACGGACCGATAGTCTCTACAGCAACTGGCACAAATATGTAATCTTCTTTCAGAGACTCGTATTTGCCGCTTACTCAATTCAGTTGCCTGTGATGCCGCCCCGGCTCCAATTATTGTAATTATTGTTTCTATTATCAATTAAATAATTCTTAATGTGAAAAAGGAGCTAAGCTTGCTATAAACGGCGTTATCGGGTATGCCGATAAAATTCAGCAAGCAGCTATGGGTATTATTACCGTTACAGCATATTATGTCCACTGCTGAACTTATGCCTTCCCCATAGATTTTCTCATGGGGGGATATTTGCCATAGTTGCCACGCTTGGCAAGCGGCTTGGCAACCGCAGTTTTTTATTTGTTAATACGAAGACGCCGCTGCCCATCTCCTGATTTGTTTCCCTTGTTCGCCTCTTACGACACCCACGGGATGCTACGGGATAATGGATATTTTAACACCGTCACTACTCGGCTATGGGTTCAAATGGTTTGTAACAGTGGTAGAGCCACGCGGCAGCTTTTGCTGTCGCACGGATGGGCCGGATCGAACCGGGGTGGTACCACGAGCTCACAGAAAACCAGCGTGAAGTAGAGGTTTACCTCTGCGTTTCGCTTGGTGAGTGCAGGTGGCCGGAGGCCCTTTTGACTGGAAACGAGGCATTCCATCTTAGTCCTCACGGGTGACAACGCATCTGTATTTTGATTTGTAATAGAGGATACAAAACCGCTGTTAAAGCAGTCCTAAGCGATCTTAGTTTTTCGTAAGACATTCAGTCACATGACATAGTTTTCTTTTTATAAAACTGAAGAGACATACGAATTTACAACCTACCTCATGGTAAGTGGCTACCGTAGTCCATGGACGCCTGCAGCCATTTCTAAGACACACTTGCGTTGTGAGTTGTGACCTTAGAGATTAAAATGGAATGCCCTTCTAACTAGATCTCTCTACTAACCACCAGACAATAAAACTTATTAGGATCACAGAGTTTATTAAAGTTAGAGAATTCACTACTAATCCCAAGTCGCTAAGTCTTAGTTCTACTAGTCTTAGTAGTTCTAGTAGTCTACTTCACCTGAGGATGCCTCGTGTAGAGGCGAAACACGTGTCGTATTATCGACGGTGGTGTGTCTTTCCTAGTGTAGTGGTGTTGGGAGTAGTGGTGCTGGGATTAGTGGTGACGGTGATAGTGCACGCAATTGAGGGAGGGCGGGAGGTGCTCTTCAAACTAGTTAAGACACATCATCTTATTTTGTTGAGCGGATATTGGCAAAGTAAAATTTTCCAACTTTAATGGATTTCCGCGTCTGTAGTAACGTCTGATTCTATTAATTATCACAGAGTTTACTTTGTCGTTTGAAAGTGTGGAGTAATTTGCTATTGTTTGTCTTTCCATTCGATTACAATGTTGGTGTTTTTTTTTTTTTTTTTTATAGTAGAGGGGGCAAACGAGCATGCGGCTCACCTGATGGTAAGTGACTACCGCCGCCCATGAACAACTGCAACACCAGGGAGGGAATTGCAGATGCGTTGCCGGCCTTTTAAAAAGGAGTACGCTCTTTTCTTGAAGGTCCCTAAGTCGTATCGGTCCGGAAAAATCGCTGATGGTAATCGATTCCACAAGGAAGTCGTGCGAGGAAGAAAACATCTTCTAAATCGCACAGTGGTGGACCGCCAATCATCCAGATGGTGTGGATGGTATCGGGAGTTCTGCCGCGATGTGCGTTCGTGAAATTTGGCGGCTGGGATTAATCCGAACAATTCCTCAGAGCACTCCCCATGGTAGATGCGAAAGAAAATGCAAAGAGATGCAACATCTCTTCGCAGCGCCAATGAGTCGAGCCGATCGGAAAGAACTCGGTCGTCGACGATTCGAGCCGCTCTGCGCTGGATGCGGTCAAGTGGAAGGAGCTGGCACTGGGGAGCCCCTGCCCAGAGATGGGAACAGTATTCCATGTGAGGCCGAACCTGCGCCTTGTAAAGTTGCAGGCGGTGTGCCGGCATGAAATACTGTCCCGCTCTGCTGAGCACGCCAAGCTTTTTAGAGGCCAATTTGGCCTTCACTTCCAAATGACCACGAAACTGCACGTCACTCGATATGTCGACGCCGAGGATTCCGATACTGGCTGAGGCAACCAGGGGAGTGCCTTGAAACTGAGGAGATACGACAAAGGGGTTCTTTTTAGCGGTAAACGCGCAAACTTGTGTCTTCTGAGGATTAAACTGGACTAGATTTAGTCGCCCCCAGTTCGAGACTTTGTCCAGCAAAGACTCGACTTCAGACACAAGTTTGTTCCGGTACTCGGAGACGTTTTCCCGAGAAATATTAGCACGGCCGGTGTATAGAGCATCACCAGTGCTGTCATCCGCATAGCAATGAATGTTATCAGTTAGCAACATATCATTGATATGCAGAAGAAACAGCGTTGGTGATAGCACACAGCCTTGTGGAACACCAGCGTTAATAGGCTTGTAGTCAGAACATGCACCGTCTACAACAACCTTGATGCTCCGATCTGCAAGGAAGCTGGTGATCCAATTGCACAATTTCTCGGGAAGCCCATAGGAAGGGAGCTTCGAGAGAAGCGCTTTGTGCCAAACCCGATCGAAGGCCTTCGCAATGTCCAGACTAACGGCCAACGCCTCCCCCTTGGACTCTACTGCCTCCGCCCATCTATGGGTCAGGTAGACCAGAAGATCACCAGCTGATCGACCCCCACGAAAACCGTATTGGCGGTCACTAATCAGCTGGTGATCCTCAAGGTACCGGATGAGCTGGCAGTTGATAATGGATTCCATTATTTTGGAGAACAAGGAGGTGATCGCGATAGGCCTATAGTTGGACGGGTCTGAGCGGTCGCCTTTTTTAGGGATCGGGTGGACAAAAGCTGTCTTCCATGAATTCGGGACTACGCCTTGGGAGTAGGAGTACCGAAAAAGACGCGTTAGGACCGGTGCCAACTCCGGAGCACACGTCCTCAGCACAATTGGGGGGATTCCGTCAGGCCCACTCGACTTCTGGATGTCCAGGGAGAGAAGTGCTTTGCGATTCGAGCGCTGTGAGAACAGCACATCCGGCATAGAGCACTCACACCGCGGGATGGTCGGCGGTGTTTTCCCCCCGTCATCAAGAGTCGAGTTGGACGCAAAAAGGGAGCCTAAAAGGTCGGCTTTGTCTTTTGCGTCATGGGCCAGTGAGTCGTCCTCCCTGTGCAGAGATGGTAGTGATGGCTTACAGAAATTCCCTTGGACAGCCTTGGCGAGAGACCAGAATGCACGGGTTCCCGAAGGAAGGCGAACTAGTTTCTCGCCAATTCTGCCTATGTGCTCTGACTTTGCCTTGGCAATAACTCTTTTGAAGGACCTGGAGGCGAAGTTATACTTCTTTTTAAGTGTGCTGGTGTTTACATCCCGAGTCGCCGAAGCCGCAGCCCAGGCTTGATAATGTCTTCAAGGTGAACCTTGTTAACTTCTATTGTAGTGTTTTGGAAAACTGACTTATATGTGTGGTGAACGATTGACATGATCCTCGTCTTGGACACCATTATAGGCAAATATACGGTGTTATAATCATCATTATCATCAGTAAGGCCTCCACTCCACTGCCACTGCCGAACATAAGCCTCCCCCAATGAATGCCACAAACCTCAGCTCTAAGCCGCCTGTATCTTTTATCAGGTAGTTACTCCATCTAGAAGGCTGCCACTCGAAGATCTTTATTTGCCCATTGCCACTTCAGCTGACTACTGATCAGTTGGTCTATGTCGGTGTCTCTAGACTCTAACCCGTAAAATGTCTTACACAAATTCTATTTCAAGTCAAACAATACATTTAGGATAATATCTGACGAGATTTTTCTTGTTATAATTTATTTTTGTTTGTCGAAATCATTCAACAGCAATGCGTGAGTTTACAATTGGCAAGGATTAGAGTCTGACGTCAAGAAATATCACGTGATGAGAATTCTCGCTAGTGCGCCGTGACCCGAACCAAATTATTTAATGCTTCTAATGAAAACATTAAACAGATTGGTGTTATTGCGGCCTACATCATTAAATTCGTTAAAATGATTTTGTTGTTAATAATCATAATGTCCTTCAGATCGCATTTTGTTCACGTCGGCGTATTTCAACGAAGACTAGCCATATCTGCGCTGGACAGGATTATAGTGAACGAGTGTTTGCACAGGTGTAAACTCCATCCTCTCATTCTGATAGTCCGATGGCGCGGCAAACCGACACCAGGCGTGACAGACTTTTTTTATAGGACAAGTGTGACAAACGAGCATACAGTCCACCTGATGGTAAGTGGTTATCCATAGATCCTACATTTATCCTCGATTATGAATTAAATTTTTCATACGTGGTAGACCCATGCTGCAGCTATATTAGTAATATAGTTGTAGCACGAAGGGGTTGGCTCGACCGGAGAAGAGCCACGCTCTCACAGAATACCAGCGTAAAATAGCAGCTTAACGCTGCTGTGTTTCGTATGGTGAGTGTAGAGAATCGGAGACCTATTTTACTGGAAAAGAGGCATTCCATCTTAGTTCTCACGGGTGACAATGCATCTCGTTTAAAGTAAAAAGGGTGTGCGATTCTCAAGACTCACCATAAGTAACACAGCAGCATTAAGCTTCAATTTCACGCTTATATTCTGTGACAGCGTGGTCCTTCCCCGTTCGAGTGGACCTATTCGTATTGCAAGCATAATTTAGCTGTAGCATGGCTGTACCATGTAGAGTGTGTGACTACTGAAGTGTTTGATTATTGAAGAATAGCCGTTATTCCGATGTTTGATGTGTATTGAAAAATTAAGATCCTGTTGGAAGGGACGTAGAGGAGCACATTTCGAACAACTAAAAACCTATGAAATGATATCTCACTCGATATGTAAAGTCGGGAAAAGGCTTTTGCCCTGTTTAAACGTAGTGAAAGTATATAAAAAATATGATTATAGTTACAATCAACACACAGTTGTACACAGGCCACAGTGTGGCCGACAGTTGTACACAGGTCTCTTCTCATTCTAAAAAGATTACAAAGAAGTGACAATGGGTGAATTTCAAGTAATCTCGTTTTTTTTTATAATTAAACGTGCTGACTTCCTCAACATATTTGCATTTTCATTCACCGTCCAGCGCGTGATAAATCAGTCCTTAAAATTCCGACTAACAATTTGGACGGTTTCGAATGAATTAGATTTTTTCGCGTAAGTACTATAAATTTAAGGTGAACGGTTAGCCACTTCGAATATGAAATGCGAGATTCTGCACACAACTGTACCAACACGAAGAAGGAAACGCAAGCAGATGACGTTTGTGATAGCACGATTGTACACTAATGCACACAGCGTGTCTTGTATTGATTGTACATATTCACTCGAATGCAGATTCAACATGCAGGCGGTTAACAGTAAGAAGTTATGGGAAAGAATGTATTTATTACTCGTTTGGAAATAAAGACGTGTGAGCTGCAATTTTATTTTTTTATTTTTAAAGTGTTTAAATGGGAAAAAATATTGTCCATTGAAGTTGGGCTCGCTTAAAAATGTATTTAATGATGAAAAATATATTGGTGTGATTGCATCAATCCAAAGGTTTGTTTAATGAGACAATATTATAATCTCTAAGTATTGCAATCTATAATTTTAACACGCGCAATAAGTCAACCTGTGGCGGTGGTGTCATCGTGCCACAAGCGAAACACACTGAAGCCTAAATCGCGCTATTAAAGTTCTGAAGTTACCGCGCTAAATGCAGAACAGCTCCGTAATAATACATGGAGCGTTGGCCGCTTCCCGGGCAAAACACCAGGTGGGAGATTTTACGTGGCAGAAGCAATTTACGTGGTAGAGGCATGCTGCAGCTATATTAGTAGTATAGTTGTAGCACAAATGGGTTGGCTCGACCGGGGAAGGACCATGCTCTCACAGAATACCAGCGTAAAATAGCAGCTTAACACTCGTATAGTGAGTGTAGAGAACCGGAGACCCCTTTTACTGGAAAAGAGACATTCCATCTTAGTCCTCACGGGTGACAACGCATCTGGATTTTGAATCGCAAACGAGGATATGTGTAGATGTCTATGGGCCGCAGCAACCACTTACCATCAGGTGGACTGTGTGCTCGTTTGTCACCCTATCCTATAAAAAGATCTCCCCTTTTCCTTCTACGGCTAAAAACTTGCTGTTTCAAAGTTCACAGACTCTATATATAACTAGTGCCTCATTTTTAGGGTTCCATACCCGAAGGGTAACCAACGAGACTCTATTTGTAAGCTGTCCGCCCGTCTGTCTGTCAGTGGGCTGTATCTTATGATCCGTAATAGGTAGACAGTTGAAATTTTCACAGAATGTGTATTTCTGTTGCTGCTATAACTACAAATAATAAAAATAAATCAGAAATTAAAAGGGCTTCCTACTAGAAACGTGTATTACGATGGTACGGAAGCGGAACCATTCATACGCGATTCCGACTCGCACTTAGCCGGTTATTTGGTACATGTCTAACTATTTGTCTAACTATTTATAACGAGATTCCCTGTAATATTACTGTTTTGCCATTGCATAACTTCAGAGCGCAAGTATAAAGCATTCTTATGAACTAAGGATTAAAGATTTTAGTGTCCTCCAGACCGAATTTCGGTCACAGCGGCCCGTCTCAACGGAGACTAGCCACCTGTGCAGGACAGGATTATAGTGCCCAAGTGTATGCGCAAGCACAGGTGCACCCTCTGTTACTTTACTCTCGAAGTTCGATGGGACGGTAACCTGACACGACTAGAGTGAGATCAGCCGCAGGACTAACGGCTCTATGTGTTTTCCGAGGTACGGGTGTGAAACACCACCAACTCCCGACTCCGGGCTGGTACTGAGAATTTTTTGACGGAAAACCCTATAACTGATTTTGCCCGACCCCGGACTCGAACCTCTAGTATAACAAGGCAGCCGTGCATCTTTCAAAAGTTTGTTGAATGAGATTTTTGGAACGAAGTTCCTTATCGCACGGTATGATCTTGACGGATGGAGGCTAGGCAAGAAAAAATGTAAGATTTTTCCGTCACGACCCTCTTTCTATAGTGCGAGCGAGATGGAATAATATCCAGCCCCCTCGTTTTTTTTCTTATCTTGCCATGAAAGAAATATTATTATTTTAAATGACGCATCATTTTAGTAGACGCAGGTAATTAATTTATTTGTATTTGCTAATCAATAATATAATACGTTTATCAATAATAATATAATACGAAGGGAACTTCGTTCCAACCGAGTGTTTCACGACACTCACGCATGTTTTTTCTTATAGAATGGGGGTGACAAACGAGCACACAGTCCACCTAATGGTAAGTATATGCTGTGGTCCATAGACATCTACATTTATCCTAGATTAAGAATCAAAATGTAGACACGTTGTCAGCCCCGAGGACTAAGATGGAATGCCTTGTGTTTAGTAAAAAGGCTCTATTCTAATATATACGTATCGTCATCATCATTAAACGTGGTAGAGCCATGTTGCAGTGTATTTTGGCTGCAGTACAAATGAGTGGACCGGGGAATAACCACGCTCGCATGCTGCTGTATTTTTTATAGTGCGTCACGAGACCCGGGGTCTCCTTTTATGGTAAAGAGGCATTCCATCTTTGTCCTTAGGGGTGACAACGCGTCCTGCGTTTTAATTCTTAATAGACGATGAAAGTCTACGGGCTGCAGCGTTGCCGTTTGTCATGTTTTTAAAATACCATTACAGCCCGCTACAAGTCCAGCGGTGGACAGAGGCCTAGGGATTGTCACAAGGCAAAGTATTGCCACCAGCAAACATCGCTCTTAATTTATCTAGTTAAGAGTTGCTCAAGATTCATTCGTCAGCACTAGGTTCCGTGCAAGATTCAAACTCGCAGCCCTCAGCGCCGCAACTCAATGCTATGCCTCCACAAAAACCTTCCTTCTTATAAAACTTCGTGAAGAGTTCATAGGTGGAAACGAGCCTTTGCGATTTACGAAAGATTAGCGGTACTCCTCATGATTGGTGGCTGATTGGTGATTGTAGTGTTGTCCTCGCGGTTGGTTTTATCTATGACAACGCATCCTTTTTATTTTTTTATAGAATATTTATAGGGTAACAAACGAGCACACAGTCCACCTGATGGTTAGTGGTTGCTGTGACGTATAGACTTCTACATCTATCCTAGGTTACGAATCAAAATGCAGATGCGTTGCGAGGACTAAGATGGAATGCCTCGTTTCCAGTAGTTTCCAGTAAAAAAGGTCTCCGCTTCTCTACACTCACCATAAGAAACACGTAACAGCATATGTTACGCTGGTATTCTGTGAGAGCGTGGTTCTTCCCCGGTCGAGCCGACCCATTCCTGCTACAGATATACCAGTAATATAGCTGCACCATGGCTCTACAACGTAAAAATCCTCCATCTATACCGCAATCATTACGGGATCGATACCGGGAGTTCAAGCCCCCGTACGGAACAAGAACGTGTTGGTATGGCCTAAAAATAATAATTGTTCCGAGGCTGGTGTACGTTTTTATATATAAGCCTCCTTGCAAACGAGCACGCTGCTCACCTGATGGTAAGTGACTACTGCCGCCCAAAAACATCAGCAACACCAGGGGAATTGCAAAAAACAGGGTTTTTTCTTGAAGTATGTAAAACGTATCCCCAATTCCGGAGAAAATTCAAGTGTGGGGGGTAGCTTTTTTGAGAAAAAAATGTCCGCAAAACACCTTGTTAGTAACAATTAATATATATCTAACATAACAAAAATATATTTCTAGATATAGAAAGGTTATAGTTACAATTTTTTTGTTATTCAAGTTTGTGCTTATTACAAGCTTATAGTTCAATTAATTATGTTTGCATTTAAAACATATTGTTGTTTTGTAGGTCGTCACAAATCACGGCAAATTCGTTCTACATTATTTTAATGTCTTTAACTTTCATATATCTCATTTAATTAGTGTAAGTTGTTCGAAAAGTTCTAAAAAAAATAAGGAACATCTTGAACAAACATTTTCAGTACAATTTTTTTAGCCTGACATCTTTCACACTTGCATTCATCGCTTTATTCTTAGCCCGAACAGAGTTGTTTCTTTACTTTTTAATAAAAAAAAACTTTGACAGCTATGTTATGTTATCTTTTTAAAAACAAATCGAGTTTTATAATCCTGGCACTCTCGCTAACAAAAACAGGATCGTATTGCATTTGGACATTTGAGAACGAAATTAACAGTTTCGAATTTGGACTTTGACGAGCTTAAGAAAATAATGTTTCGTTCGAGATTTAAAAAAGGGTTTTAATATATTTTTTAACTTTTCGTGATTCTGTTTATAAGTTTTTAATTTTTTTTCTGGCCGTATGGCGGCGTATTAGAATTCCTCATTCCATTAAAAATGTTGTTACAATCTTTTCTTTAGTCCCATAGCTAGGCATAGGTCTCCTCTTTTTTGAGAGGATTAAGGGCAAGGCAGTGTCGGCGTTCGCGGACTTATCCCAAAATCTTATCCCAAAGAGGTAACAATGCGTATGCATTTTGATTTTTAATCGAAACTAGATGCTTGTGTTTATGGGGCCACAGCACCACATACCGTCAGAACTGTGCTTATTTGCTTTTTTACTTCTATGATATAATGGGTTTACCTTTTATCAAAGCCATGGCAGCTTGATTAAGAATCAAAATACAGATGCGTTATCACCCCTGAGGACTAAGATGGAATGCCCCGTTTCCAGTTAAAAGGGTCTCCGTTCCTCTACACTCAAAGAAGCAAGCTTGATGCTGGTGTAAATGATGCTGGTGTGTTTACACCAGCATCAAGCTTGCTGGTGTATTTCGTACGGTGGCTATTTTACGCTACTATTCTGTAAGAGCGTGGCTCTACCACGGTGAAGCCGATACATTCGTGTTACAGCTAACACAGCTGCAGCGTGGTTATACGACGTTGTGTGTAACCAAGTGAACGTGTAGACTCTGCACTCGATAGCCCTTTATGCCAGCGTTTTTTTTTAATATTATTTTAAGCCAACGCTTAACTACAATCCCACCTGATGGTAAGCGGTGATGCAGCCTAAGATGGTGAAACGCACTGACTTAACAAAAGCCTATTCACGCTTGCCTTGAAGACACCTTCACTATAATCGGATGAAAAGACAGATGCTGGCAAATTATTCCACTCCTTTTCTGTACGCATGATGAACGACACAGCAAACCGTTTGGTTCGAATGCGTGGTAAATCAACAACGAAAGGGTGGAGACTGGCCGCACGTCTGGTTGTCCGATGGTGGAAGGGAGAGGGAGGAATTAAATTATGCAATTCCTGCGCACACTCTCCGAAATGCATCATGTAGAAAACCGAAAAGCGTGACGCAAATCTTCCACAAGATGCTTGTCATTTCACTCTCAGACTAATAGCACTACGGTAACACTTTTTATATACGTGGCAGAGCCATGCTGCAGCTATATTAGTAGTATAGTTGTAGCACGAATGGGTCGGCTCGACCGGGGAAGGACCACGCTCTCACAGAATACCAGCGCAAAATGGCAGCTTAACACTGCTGTGTTTTGTATGGTGAGTGTAGAGAACCGGAGACCCTATTTACTGGAAAAGAGGCATTCCATCTTATTCCCCACGGGTGACGACGCATCTGCATTTTGATTCGCAAACAAGGACAAATGTAGATGTCTATGGGCCACAGCAACCACTTACCATCAGGTGGACTGTTTGCTTGTTTGTCACCCTATCCTATAAAAAATATATTAGTAGTATAGTTGTAGCACGAATGGGTCGGCTCGACCGGGGATGGACCACGCTCTCACAGAATACCAGCGTAAAATAGCAGCTTAACGCTGCTGTGTTTCGTATGGTGAGTGTAGAGAACCGGAGACCCTTTTTACTGACAAAGAGGCATTCCATCTTAGTCCTCACGGGTGACAACGCATCTGCATCTTCAGTCTTTATGGAGGATATATGTAGATGTCTATGGGTCACAGTAACCACTTACCATCAGGTGGACTGTTTGCTTGTTTGTCACCCTATCCTATAAAAAAATATATATTAGTAGTATAGTTGTAGCACGAATGTGTCGGCTCGACCGGGGAAGGAACACGATCTCACAGAATACCAGCATAAAATAGCATTTTAACTCTGCTTCGTATGGTGAGTGTAGAGAACCGCAGACCCTTTTTACTGGAAAAGAGGCATTCCATCTTAGTCCTCACAAGTAACAACGTATCTGCGTTTTGATTCTTTATTGAGGATAGGTGTAGATGTCTATGGGCTATAGGTCACAGCAACCACTTACCATCAGGTGGACTGTGTGCTCGTTTGTCACCCTATACTATAAAAAAAACTTTCTTAGCATTATGCTATCTGGGTAGCCATTTCAATACGTATGTATAAAAATATATAAAATTTTGACATTACAAACAGATACTTCACTGTTTGTAATGTCAAAATTACAGCTTTTTACTAAATGCATATGAAAGTACATACGGTACTTATAACAAAAACACGATTTTTGAAATTTTTGTCTGTCTGTTTGTTCCGGCTAATCTTCAAAACGGCTTGACCGATTTTGATGCGACTTTCACTGGCAGACAGCTGATTTTAAAGGGAGTAAGTTAGTACATTTGTTTTAGAAAATTTAGAATTAGGATTAGGGTTCTGCGCAAAAAATTAAAAATCTAAATTACACGCGGACGAAGTCGCGGGAACAGCTAGTATTTGATAAATATAATTAAGTCAATATTTAATAGGTACTAGGATTCCTTTACTGCCTCAGAATCTGTCAGAGTAGGTTCAACGCTCATAGCTATATATGACAGGCAGTAATACGCGCACTGTTGTGTGTCGGTCTAAAGAATATAGAGCATTAGTATTATCCATAAAGCAAGCATCTTTCTTTTATATTCAGTGAGCATTCTGTCAACAAACTGCTGAGCAGTTTGGTGTATTGTGAAACTGTAATAATGTAGATATTTTATTGTGTTAAATCAATAAAAATAAATAAAATTGAAGTGTCTGTTTGTAATGCCAAAATAAACCTAGCAAGCTAACAGCATAGCAAAGTGGCGAAGCAATCAGCTTTGTAGCGGTTTCTAACGGTTGCCGTTGAGCAATCAGTTTCAAAATAGGAGGTTCATATGCTGGGGTGATCAGTAATCGATTGCTGAAAACAGAATTTGAAAATTCGAAACCGTTCTCGAGATAATCGTGGGACAGACGGACAGAGACAGACATCGTGAAATCAATAAGTGACTTCGCAAGCTTCGCCACTTAATAACAGCTTTTCACTAAATGCATATGAAAGTATATATTATAAGACAAACATAATTTTTAAAATGTTTGTCTATCTGTCTATCTATTTGTTACGGCTAATCTCTGAAATGGCTGGACCGATTCTGACGGGACTTTCACTGGCAGATAGCTGATGTTATAAGGAGTAACTTAGGCTATTTTTGTTTTTGAATTAGGGTTCCGCGCAAAAAATTAAAACACATGAAATCCAATCGTAATAAATTACACGTGGGTGAAGTCGCGGGGCACAATTAGTAAATGAGTAAAGATAAATCTATGGCCTTTTTTGTTTTATGTTATTTGCAGGTGTCCATAGGCTGCAATAGTAACTTCTGTAAATTCCTTTTTCACAATTATTTCTTATATTTACGCGAACACTACACATTGAATAAAACGACTTCTACGGATTTTATCGCGTTTAATTAGGTTATTTTATATTCCCGACGTTTCGGTTGCTTTCCAGCAACCGTGGTCACGGGGGACTGAGGTGATTGAGGTCCCGATGTCAGAGTTAACCCGGAGCACCTTCAGCTTTTTAACTATTAATTTTGGTACGATCTACGCAGAATGACATTATGCGTAGACCCTAACAGTAGTTTTATTCCTTTTTCACATAAATTTTATAAAAAAAAAACTAACTGGCGTTCTATCAGAAGCCTCTAGAAGAGGTTTTTCTGGTATATTCGCTTCTTACGTCACCCACTAAACAAAAACAATTAATTCATTTACGTCGCTCCAATACGCCACTATATAAAGAATAGCCTGATGTAAAAAATGCAATTCAAACACATACGATGGTTGTTTTAGTGTCACGGGTAACATTAGTCAAAGAAAATGTTTACTTTGCTCGATACGACAAGAACACGAGAAGGGCTGTCACTGTGTGTTTTGAATAAACTTGAATAATGCATTTTTGAAATATACTAGTGACCCGCCCCGGCTTCGCTTGGATAAGATCTATTATTGTGGCATTAATGATGAAGAAGAAGAAGAAACATAATATACAAATCATAAACAAATCAAATCTAACGTAGCTTGTCGCAACTTTAAGTTTTTCGTCGGCAATGTAATTTGTTTAAACTCATATTAGAAACCCTACATTCTGTACTGATTTTATAGAAAAAAAATCGTATCACATTAATGCAGTATTCTCCGTTATGAAGTAGTTATAAGTGTTACATCAACAGACTTATGCGATAAACAAATACAAAAATGTTCTTTTTATACAAAATAATAACAGTGATTTTACTAAAACATAGTACATACAAAACTTACCGATGTTTTTTTTTAATTCTTTTCCTATATTTTTTTTATTTACCTTTTCTAAATATTTGAATCAGTAACTATAAAGCTAGGATATGTTAAGTAAAAAGTATATGGATAATTTCATTTAGTTTAATTTAAATAAAATATATTAGATTTATAGTTTATGTTAAACAAAGTTTTTTATATATTTTAAGTTTTTCAGCTAATATATAGCTCAGATCCCTCCTGGCATTGTATGTCCACAAAGTTTCAGCCACTCCTAAGATTAGCCCGGACATACAGACAGGCAGACAGACAAAACTTGTACAAATGGACATCTAAGTGTCTCAATTTTGTTTACAAAATTTAAGTCTTAAAATTTACATGCTTATAATCCCAAGAGTTTAAGATAACAGTTATTTCAATACTACAGACAGACACTTCAATTTTATTTATATGTATAGATAAGAGAGAACTCACTCATTAACAAGTTCAGACTGAGAGACGGGTGACCTGGATTTTTATAAAGAGAGATTTGTAATGGTTGGCGATGCTGATGCCTCGTTTTTGATGCTTGTGGTCGATCTTTAATACAAGCTGGAACGGAAGTCTGTCTCCAGCACATTCTGAAAGTGATGAGGATGGATAAGAGCAAAATATTTTTTTACATAGGGATATTGCTACAAATTTTAGATAATTTTAATTCAACGTTGTATAAAAATAACAATGAATTTCGCATCTGGTCGAAATTCGACCATTTAATTGAATAAAGAGTTTTCTAGAAGAATTTTCTATACAAAATTTCATAGGTGGTAGAGCCATGCTGCAGCGATAATATGGTTGTAGCACGGATGGGTCTGTATGACCAATGTACGACGGCGGTCTCAGAGAATACCAGCGTGCAATAGCAGTTTTTTTTATAGGATGGGGTGACAAACGAGCACGCAGTCCACCTGATGGTAAGTGATTGCTGTGGCCCATAGACATTTACATCTATCTTCGATTACGAATCAAAATGCAGATGCGTCGTCACCCGTGAGGACTAAGATGGAATGCCTCTTTTCCAGTAAAAAGGGTCTCCGGTTCTCTACACTCACCATACGAAACACAGCAGCGTTAAGTTGTTATTTGACGCTGGTATTCTGCGAGAGCATGGTCCTTCCCCGGTCGAGCCGACCCATTCGTGCTACAACTATACTACTAATATAGCTGCAACATTGCGCTACTACGTAAAAAAAAGTTTAATGTTGCTGTCGTTCATATGGTGAGTGTAGTAAACATTATAAACTTTTAACTGGGCAAACGAGGCGTTCTATCTTAGTCTCCAGGTGTGACGACGTATGCTACAGTATACACATACCATCTGATGAACTGTGCGCTCGTTTGTCACCCCCTTTTTTATAGAATAAGGGTCTGGTTATCTACACTCACCATACGAATTACAAAACCATTTTTTCGATTTGAGTCTGCTTGAAGTAATTTAATAAGGGTCTTGAATTTAAACAGAACTGACGTAGGTACATATCATTATATTTTATTCCAACCAAACGACGACGATGCGAATGTTCTGTTTGAATCCTTGGCCCACGTAGTTTAATAATTAACGTTATAATATGCGTTAGCGATGTATGTTAGGGTATGATGAGACTGACATACGCTAAGCGGTAAATGTCCCTTAAATGATTGTTGAATAAAAAAAAGAAATACAAATGCATTTAAGGTACTCCCCCCTATAAAACCAAAACTGTGAGGAGGATAGAGATAAATACACAGAGTTGTATACTACAACAAATATATTAAGAAAAAAAAATAGCAAACGAGCTTTGTCAATAATTAGAAACACTTATCACACAATCAACTTAAATAAAAGTAACTACACTATATAATATTAAAATCGACTAAAATATTTTCTATAATGTCAACTGTCAAAATGGCGTCGATAAAGCAGCGCCATTTTGACGCTTTTGGACGCTTAATTATTTGATTGACTGATGAAGAGCTATCGTATCACAGAACTATCCATGCAAACAAGACTAGTTTTCGAGTTATAAGAATGTGACCCTATTACCCGGATGACCATATTACCCTCACGTACTATAGTTGTTATTTTACGCTGATATTCTGCATAGAATATATAAAAATCATATGTGTATGCTAACTTTAATATATGTGCCTGCGTTAAAGCAACATACACAGAAGATTTTTGTTTCTGTACCTCTATGACACCGTACCTTTCGCATAATAATGTTGTTGCAGCAGTGTTGCCACAACAATAATCCGCCGTATCTACCGAGAAGCTGATGGTAATTTTTTATATGAATAATCTATTTCAATATCTATACAAATAAATTACCTAGTCAGGTCATAAGTATTGTCACACAGTAAAAACTTTTCTTTTAGAATGCTGGCCACAAAAAAGTTTATTGAATTCGAATTTCGAATTGTTCATGAAAATAAAACTGTAAACTTTTTAGAATTTTACTCATTTTTAAATATGGAGTGGACGCTTAAAGAAGACCGTGTTGCAGTTATTGCGTTGCATCGTTGCGGTTACGCGCCAATTCAAATTTTTGACATACTGAAACATTTGAATATAACCAAAAGATTCGTTTATCGTACCATAAAACGATACAATGAAGACTCTAGTGTAGATGACAGGTCAAGAAGTGGTCGCCCTCGGTCTGTTAGGACTCCAGCAGTGATAAAAGCTGTGAAGGCGCGAATTCAAAGAAATCCCAAACGTAAGCAGAAAATGTTGGCCCTTCAGATGGGGTTAAGCAGAACAACGGTGAAAAGGGTGTTAAATGAAGACTTAGGGCTTCGGGCATATCGAAGAAAAACAAGACATCGTTTGAATGCTCGTCTAATGGACCTGAGACTGAAGAGATGCCGCGCTTTGTTGAAGCGGTACGCGGGAAAAAATATCGGGAAATTCTTTTTTCGGATGAAAAAATTTTTACCGTAGAAGAGAGCTACAACAAACAAAATGATAAGGTGTACGCACACAGTAGTAAAGAAGCGAGCAACTATATTCCGCGGGTCCAACGAGGTCATTTTCCATCCTCGCTCATGGTATGGTTGGGAGTTTCTTATTGGGGCTTAACAGAGGTACATTTTTGTGAAAAAGGTGTAAAAACAAATGCAGTTGTATATCAAAATACAGTCCTGACGAACCTTGTGGAACCTGTTTCTCATACCTTGTTCAATAACAGGCACTGGGTATTCCAACAAGATTCAGCGCCAGCTCATAGAGCGAAGAGCACACAAGACTGGCTGGCGGCACGTGAATTCGACTTCATCCGGCACGAAGACTGGCCCTCCTCCAGTCCAGATGTGAATCCGTTAGATTACAAGATATGGCAACACTTGGAGGAAAAGGCGTGCTCAAAGCCTCATCCCAATTTGGAGTCACTCAAGACATCCTTGATTAAGGCAACCGCCGATATTGACATGGACCTTGTTCGTGCTGCGATAGACGACTGGCCGCGCAGATTGAAGGCCTATATTCAAAATCACGGAGGTCTTTTTGAATAAACTTTAATGTCATAAGAATCTATGTTTTGTTAAGTTCATTTTGGTATATAAATAGTTACATAAGGAATAAACTTGTTTCAATTATTTTATATTAAACATGTGACAGAATTTATGACCTGACCTAGGTATATTGAAGTATCTGTTTGTAATATCAAAATAACAGCTTTTTACTAAATGCATATGAAAGTATATAAGGTACTTGTAACAAAAACACAATTTTTAAAATTTTTGGCTGTCTTTCTGTCTGTCTGTCTATCTGTTTGTTCCGGCTAATCTCCGAAGCGGCTGGACCAATTTTGACGGGACTTTCACCGGCAGATAGCCGATATTATAAGGAGTAATTTAAGCTACTTTTATTTTAGAAAAAGAATTAGGGTTCCGCACAAAAAACTTCAAATCCATGAAATCTTGAATGAATTACACGCGGACGAAGTCGCGGGTAATACTAGCTGTTAAATAAATAAAAATGAGTAAAACAATCATAATAAACAGTATAAAAGTAAACAGTTAGATAATATTTAGTATAAAAAAAATTAAACCAATTTAAACAAGCGAAACAGTTTCAACATTGCATACTTTTCGACCCTCTGAATAAATATAGTGCATGCATTATATAAAAAGGGCATAAATAAAGGGCACGCGATAGCCAGGTGCAGTAGGACGCTGTAAAATCTATTCAGAGGACTTTTGTAGGGTGTCCGTGAATACTGACGATTTTATACAGGTTCACATTCGTAAGGCGTCGTCCTAATACAACGCGATTACGTAATCATCGCGCGAGTAAGCGATGCGACCGTCACGTACTCGCGCGATATGAAAAACTGGGTGCCCTAATACAACGCGAATACGTGATCATCGCGCGAGTAAGCGATGCGAACATCGCATGCTCGCGCGATATCTAAAACTAGGTGCCGTAATAGAACGCGAATACGCGATCATCGCGCGAGTAAGCGATGCGAGCGGCCGCGGGTTCCGCTTCGCTTCACAGTTTGCGCATGGCATTGGTGCTAAGCATAGACGTCAGAAACGCCCAGTTTTTACTTTCTGGTAATATATAGACGACCTATTCTGCTGGTGTTGACAGCAATAAAAATTCTAAATGGGTCGCAATGTGCTTTGTTGGAAATGAGACCGATACGTGATGAATTTCACAATCAACATAGGTCGGGTCCCTGCCAATCACCTCGCTGCCCGATGACACGACGCGATTTTCACGCGAATTTCAACTAAGACATGTATTCGACAGCAATATGTTTGATCGCGCGATCGTACCAACTAAGTTCACGCGAATAGATTTTCAAACAATTAAGTCGCGTGACCCCATCGCACGAATGTCAATTAGGACACCTATTCGACAGCAATATGTTTGATCGCGTGTTCGTACCAACTAAGTTCGCGCGAATAGATTTTCAAACAATTAAGTCGCGTGACCCCATCGCACGAATGCCAATTAGGACATCTATTCGACAGCAATATGTTTGATCGCGTGTTCGTACCAACTAAGTTCGTGCGAATAGATTTTCAAACAATTAAGTCGCGTGACCCCATCGTACGAATGTCAATTAGGACATCTATTCGACAGCAATATGTTTGATCGCGTGTTCGTACCAACTAAGTTCGCGCGAATAGATTTTCAAACAATTAAGTCGTGCGACCCCATCGCGCAAATGACAATTAGGACATCTATTCGACGGCAATATGTTATATTGCGCGTTCGTACGAACAAAGTTCGCGCGAATAGATTTTCAAACGATCAAGTCGCGCTACCCCATCGCACGAATGTCAATTAGGACACCTATTCGACAGCAATATGTTTGATCGCTGTTCGTACCAACTAAGTTCGCGCGAATAGATTTTCAAATAATTAAGTCGTGCGACCCCATCGCGCAAATGACAATTAGGACACCTATTCGACGGCAATATGTTATATTGCGCGTTCGTACGAACAAAGTTCGCGCGAATAGATTTTCAAACGATCAAGTCGCGCTACCCCATCGCACGAATGTCAATTAGGACACCTATTCGACAGCAATATGTTTGATCGCTGTTCGTACCAACTAAGTTCGCGCGAATAGATTTTCAAACGATCAAGTCGCGCTACCCCATCGCGCGAATGCCAATTAGGACACCTATTCGAGATGTGTATATTTGATCGCGTGTTCATACTAGTAAAATTCGCGCGAACTTGCAATGATCGCGCATTCGCGTTGTTTTAGAACGACGCCTAAGAGATTTCAGAATTTTCATGTTGTATTGTGATCTATGTAGATAAGTAAAATAAAAAAAAAAAAACAGTAACAAAAACCATATTTATAGGGGTGGCGCAAATCCATCATCCCATTTCGTCCCGTGGGTGTCGTCAAGACGACTATGAAATACGCCAGAACAATCTTATACCTTCTGATAAGTAATTAACGTCTAATATTATGGCGCCACCGGCTATTTTGGTAGTTTTGATAGATCTGGCGTTACCATCAAGTAGGTGTCGGGTTCAGATTTAGATTCTTTATTAATCTCTAATTAAAATATGTTAGTCAATTTAGTTTTAAATTAAAGAAATAAAAGAGATGATAACTTAAGGTTGCAAGTTCCTTTCTAGTTTATATAGATTGCATCTGAATGATTTATTGGTTACTTTAGTAAAATTTATATGTATATTACGTAGTTGATTTTCATTTTAGTTTGGTTTTCTTTTATCCTATTTTGCTAAAATTATGTCAAATTTTCACAACTCCAGGGGTTGACTGGTAGAAAATGCCTCAAGGTGTTAAGTTTGCACTTGTGTTCTTTTGTTTTAAGGAATGTAATAAAGGATAAACAAATAAAATAATTAAGCATAGATAGACCGAATAATGAAAATAATTAAAAATTTTGTACAATCGACTTCAATATAAATTATTAAAAATAACTCAAAAACTGTTGGTCAGACCTTGATCAAATTATATATGAGACTAGATGTGAAACACCAGCTTTCAAATAAAAAAAGAGTCATCGAAATCGGTTCACCCAGTAAAAAGTTACGAGGTAACACACATAAAAAACATACAGTCGAATTGAGTACCGTCTCCTTTTTGAAGTCGGTAGACAAAACTGAATTAGGTAACATCTCAACATAAATTTACAATTATTGAGAAATTGTCTGTATATAGACGAACTCAGTTATTCATGGTTATCTTACTCAAATTAGGGTAGGTCAGCGCGTTTGCAACTTATGTGCGAGCAATGAGACCGACCCTTGAAGGGCACTTCACTAATTGTGGCTTTGTTATTTTGTTAGCTGAACGACCCCAATGCGTATGCCTTTGCGATTATAAAAAAATATATTAGTGGCATACTGGCATACATATATCTAATACATACATACATACATAAACACTCACGCCTGTCACCCAGAGCACATTTGGCACAGAATGTGTCAAATAAGACACGTATGGCAATTCATAGTGCTGTGTTAGTCCCTACTCTAATGTATGGTAGTGAAAGTTGGGTCTGGCAGAAGAAGCATGAGAGTAGAATAAATGCTGTAGAAATACGGTCCTTAAGGAGTATGCTAGGGCTGAATCTAGATGACAGGGTGAGAAATAGTGTGATAAGAGAAAAGTGTAGTTTGCAAGATGACGTTGTGACCAGGATTAAAAAAGGAATGCTTCGGTGGTTTGGTCATGTAGAAAGAATGAAAGAGGAAAGAGTGACAAAGCAAATTTATGTTGCAGAAGTGAACGGCAGGGTCGGGAAGGGACGCCCTAGACGAAAGTTTATCGACCAAATCGGCGATACATTAAAAATGGGCCAGATTAGGAGTACCCTTAACCGACGAGCGTGTATGCGTAGGTATATGGATGTGGAGGAAGCGAGAGAGGTGTGTCAGTATCGTGCCAAATATATCTAATGTTTTTTGAAATCTAGTTTTAATTTAAGTTTTGAAATATATATTTTTTTTTTGCTCATTGGCAATATTTTTACAATTTTAGCAAAATTCACAAACATTCGTATTCCATGTGATATTAAATGTTTTATAATTATTAAGTAACATTGTCAACTGACACTAAGCTAAAATGAAAAAGAAAATTAAACCAAAAACAAACGCTACATAGCCAAAAATATTATTAATATTAATTTGTTTTGGCGCGAAGCATCACGTCACTAACAATTTGGCACATTCGATACGTCGCACTCCCTTCCGACTTGACCTATATTTCACGGCCTCCGACAGTGCTGCAGTGTTACTGGTGTACATTGCAGGAAATGTCACAAGATTTATTTTAATACATATTTACGACTAGTAAAAACACATTCATCTGTTTGTTGTAACAAATTATAACTAGCATCCGAGGAATCTAACCCACTTTGTTCATGCTAACGCTAGTAGGGTTTCCACTTTCCAACCGTTAATAAAATATTTCTAGAATTACACTGTATTTTGATAATTTCTACAATTACACAATATTTTAATATTAGACTTGATAAATCGAAAATACACGTATTATCTGGTGTGTAATTTGATTGTTTCATGCCTTCTATTGCTTTTTGCGGGAAAGGCTTGAACATAGGTAATCTTCTTCGGAAAGGTTTATTCTGTCGCCCTGGTACAATTCATGCTTATAAATTAAAAGTTTAGCTATAAAACACTATGACTAATGTAACCAAGAGCCGTGATAACTCGGTTAAAAAGTGCAAACATTGTAGTTTGTGCGAGCAAAATCAAACTCAATCCTTACCGTCACTAATTACGTATTCGGCGGTAAACGAAAATGCCGTGACGAAATCTGTATTTTATTTATAAAATAAGGGTGCCACGCCAATACACAGTCCACCTGATCATAATCGAATGCTGTGGTCCATAGACATCTATGTCTATCCTCCATTAAGGATCATAGTGAATATGCGTTGTCATCCTTGGGGACTAAGATGGAATGCCTCGTTTCCTTAAAAAGGGGTTTCCAGTTCTCTACACTCATAACACACCACTATTTAGCCGCTATTTCACGATGGTATTCTGTGAGAGCGCGGTCTTACCCCAGTTGAGCCAACCAATTCGTATTGCAATAATAATCAAGCTTCAGTATGACTTTACCATGTAAAATGTATCTCTGAAATTAAAACACGTCTTGGGGCAGCACGCTGGACTTACTGTTGCTCCAAAAACTTTTAAAAATAAAATTACAGCGGGTGGATTACCTGTACTTTCACCGTCCTTTATAAGCCCTTTAATTCCATGGAACGTAGCAGAAGTGCGATGGTCTTGTTTTTTTAATAAATGTTAAAATGTTAATAAATATGTTTAGTAATATAAGACAGAGGTTTTTATAGATTTGGGTGAAAAATGAGCACAAAGTCCACCTGATGGTAAGTGGTTGCTATGACCCATAAAGATTTATATCTATCCTCAATAAAGTACCAAAATGCAGATACGTTGTCACCCCTGAAGACTAAGATGGAATGCCTCTTTTCCAGTAAAAAGGATCTCCAGTTCTCTACACTCACCATACGAAACACAGCAGAGTTAAGCTGCTATTTTACGCTGGTATTCTGTGAGAGCGTGGTCCTTTTTCGATCATGCCGACCCATTCGTGCTACAACTATACTACTAATATAGCTGCAGCATGGCTCTACCACGTAACTCTCCACCGCTGCATTAGAAGATATTTTCATGTTACTGGAGCGGAAAGGTGCGCTTTCATTAGTACATAAATAGCGCATGTATCATTCACCTTCAATTTGCTGTCGATTTAGTCACTATGACAGAATCGACGGAGGACCTCAGCACTATTATCTTGTCTACTTGTCTTAAAATGAACTGGTCACGTGTAACGTCCGTGTCACACTCATATAGTTGACAAGTATGTTTCCCTGGGACAAATAGTCCGACTAAGTTAGTCTAACTTCGACCGAGAGGTCAATCGACGGATTCAACTCGGCTGGGCAACGTTCGGGAGATTACGACTCATATCTCGTCATGTTTACCTCAATACTTGAAACCAATGAACAACCGGCGCGTGTTGCCACTGATGCTTTATGGATTAGCGACGTGTTCCTTTACTGTCGGCCGTATAGGAATGCTTAAGGTCACTGAATGAGCTATGGAGAGGGCTAAGCTTGGAGTTTCTCTGGGTGTTAGCCTTAAAAATAAGGTTACCGCATTAGAGCCGGAAAAGCTGTCTCTACTCAACTTAAATAAGTTTAAAGTAGTCTTAATTTGAAAAAAGTTAGTTGATAGACGGACTATGGTCTACGATAGAAAAGAAGTCCTAGCATTTATTAAAGTCAAGGACTGCCCTCCCCGACCCCCCTTCCCCCCACAAAAAATGCAGTGACAACTTGGTATTTGATGCAGGAAGTCGATGGATGCCATTCTAAATAGCGTGTTTTGTAGCATTTTTGGGAGAGGTTTATGTTCATTAGAGCCGTGGTAGCTCAGATGGTTAGCACTCGCTGTAAATTTCACAGTACGCGAGCAAGCTGGGTTCGATCCCTGCCGGCACCAATGAAATTGTTAATTGCAATTTTAAGTGCTGATTTACCACGTGCTCGGCGGTGAAGGAAAACATAGTGAGGTAACCTGAATGTCTAAGGAATAAGAAAAAATATTTCGAACCTGTGAAGTTCGTCAACACGCATTGGGGCAGCGCGGCGGACAATTCCTTGCCTTAAAACCCTCTCAGAGACGAGGGAGGACTTTGCCCAGCAGTGGAACGTATTTAGGCTGTAACTTATGTTCATTAGTGGGCCCGTGAAAGGCAGTAATGATGATGATGTTTTAGTATTCACCGATGCTATCTTGAGATTAGTCGTCAGATAAAGCATGTAGTGTGTAACGTCGGGTAACCGTTGCCGAAAATCGCATTAAGCGAATATTAACGAGCAATCGCTCCCATTCCGAACGGATGCTCGGCGAAAGTGGGCCGCGGGTCCTATCCGGGACATTGTAATGGGCCCCTGTCTCAAGCATCCCCCCTTCTAATTTCGACTTTATAACGTAGACATAGCGTTCGATATTAAACAATAGGGTGCGCGAATGAGGCACTCTTTCCGTGGCACGGGTTAACCCGAAATGTTTTGATTGCACCGAATTCGCTGCAATTGTGACTGTTTGATTACCCTCTTGATTGATATTTTACGTGTGACTCGTTGGTGGTATCAGTGAACATGCTTATTCATACCTCATATTTATTTGGACTAATTCCAGCCTCTCGATTTCACTATGCACATCGCAACAAACCTACGATACCATCCATACCATCTGGATGATTGGCGGTCCACCACTGTGCGATTTACAAGGAGTTTTCTTCCTCGCACAACTTCCTTGTGGATTCGACTGCTACTGTGGAGGCTGTTTATAATTATAAATTGCACAAGGATAAACATCCAGACCCGAAACAGTTACTTGCAGGTCATACAAATACTTGATCCGTGCTGGATTCGAACCCGCACTCTCGACACTCGAAGTCACTGCCGTCGCTTTTTGACTACGAGTCCGTCTGAGTAGGTACCTCTTACCTGTTTCTTCCGCCAAATGCTCGCATCTTCTAAGAGTCATGTCACCCTGGTACGTGACGATTTGAGCGGGGCACTTCGATTGCGAGCTTTTGCAATAATTTTGCAGATACACACTTAAATGCAAGATTTTCTCATCAATCCCACGACTGGACACAAATTTCAATTCTGAGGTGAATTATAAAGCTACAAAGTCCGCTATATGGCTCATATATGTAAGTTGGTGAAATTTAATTATCCACTAACTGTTCCCTGTTTTTTCGTCTGCGTGAAATAGATTATATTAGGTTACATGGGTTTTAATTTTTCTAAAATAAAAGTAGCTTAAGTTACTGCTTATAACATCAGCTATTTGCCAGTAAGTAGTTTGGTTGGAATTCGTGGAATATTAACAATAAAAGGGTATCGACAAGACGGTGTCTGCCTGGTTTTCTTCCCTCTATCGCATTTTCTAAACGTTACCCCCACACTAGGATTTTCTCCTGTGCCGTGGAGGCAGGTTACAAACATAAATTGCACAAGGACAAACATCCAGACTCGAAACAAAGATTATAGATGTATAGACATAGATGTATGTTATAGGCCACAAATACTTTTCCGTGTGGAATTCGAACCGGTCCCTAGCGCTGCAACTCTTCTCTAAGCCACTCCGCTACGGAGCCGTCAAACCATCTTTTACGACACCGATGGGATGACATGGGATTACAATAACAATGTCCTATAGACGAATTTCGGTCACGGTGGCCAACCTCAACGGAGACAAGCCATCTGTGCAGCACGGCTGGCATGGACTGGGAGAAAAAATGTATCCCCCGATTATATCCACTCAGAAGTGATAAAATTATCTTGTCCTTATGCCAAAGCACGGCAACGGGGAGAAGTATATTTATATCCCCGTCGAGTAGACATATATCCCCGTCCGTAGCATGGAGCGAAATGAAAGAGAAAATATTATGCTTTTTTGACATTTGAAAGAGATAATTTTATCCTAGTTCATTGGACGTGGGTTTAAGTTTATATTCATATCAAAAATCTATCTACGTCTAAGTCTATCTCCCATTTTATCTACTGTGGATATTATATCCACCGGTGTGCCCATGCTCGAAGGGTGGATAAAACTAAGCGATGGGATAAACATTTTCTCCTTTCCCCGGGGATAAAATTGTCTCCTGCCCGTGCTAGCCCTGTTGGACACGATTATAGTGACTTGGGCACGATTATAGTGCCCAAGTGTATGTGTAAGCACAGGTGCATTATCTATTCCCTCGCTCTCACGACGGTACGGACGGTAATTCGACACGACCGGAGACAGATCAGGTGCAGGACCAAGGACTTTAGGTGCTTTCCAAGGCATGGGGGTGAAACTCCGCCAGCTTCCTAACTCCGGGCTGCTACAAAGAAATTCTTGACAGATAAACTCAATAACTGATTTTGACCCGACCCGGAATTCGAACCCGGCACCTAATGATCAGTAATCGCGGTTACGATCACTCGACTAACAAGGCAGTCGGCATGGGGTAGTAGAATTATTACACCCGCAACTGCACGGCAGAAGACGACCATTACTACATATAAAGGGTTTTTTTTTATAGGATAAGGGTAACAAACGAGCACACAGTCCAGCTGATGGTTAATGATTGTTGTTGCCCATAGACATCTACATCTATCATCGACTATGAACCAAAATGCAGATGCCTTATCACCCCTGAGGACTAAGATAAAATGCCCCGTTTCAATTAAAAAGGGCCTTCGGCTCTCTACACTCACCATACGTAACACAGCAGCGTTAAGCTGCTATTTTACAATGGTATTCCGTGAGAGCGTGGTTTTTCCCCGGTCGAGCCGACCCATTCATTCTACAACTATACCTATACTAGTAGTATAGCTGCAGCACGACTACCACCGAATGTTTGATATTAATGAAGGGTGCATTTATGTTTGCTTAAATATTCACAGCATTAGCCGCATTAGAATATAAATTGACTCTTAACTCAAAAGTGACAGTTAGATTTTGTTTATTTAAAAATATAAAATCGATTTTTTTAGGAAACATCTTAATATACCCAACGTATCATTAATTCTTAATTAAGCTTTAAATATGAAAGGTAGAAAATAAATTAAATAAAAATGGTGTAGGCGTAAATAATAATAAACACCATAACACTGCGGGACAGCAATTTGTCATGTTTGAATGCGGCCTAAACAAACACACAAAGAGGTGGGTCAGAAAGAGGCGGGAAGCGGTGACGAATTGCAATTGTTTTTGGTTTAGTTTTTGTTTTCAACGAACTGATTTATAATAAAGTCAGCATAGGAAGTATAATTAAAAATATATATTTAAATTGATGTTGAACTTGACCCTTGTTTAATTATACGACACGCAGTACAACGTCGTTCGGTGAACTTCGACACGTGACTCGCATCCGCTCTATCTCAGAAATGTGTAAATTCTTATATTTTTCAATAAGATTTAATTCTTTAAACATTATTATTTTTTCTTTTATCGAAAAAGTGTCACAAACAAGCACACGGTCCATCTTATGGTAAGTGTATGCTGTGGCCTATAGACATCTACAAAAAAAGCAGATGTGTCGTCATCCCTGAAGGCCGAGATGGAATGCCTTGTTTCCAGTAAAAAGGGTCTCCGATTCTCTACACTCACTATGCGAAACATAGCAGCGTTGAGCTGCTATTTTACGCTGGTATTCTGTGAAAGCGTGGCTCTCCCCCGGTCGGGGTTACCCATTCGTGCTACAACCATAAGATAGGTGCAGCGTGGCTCTACGAAAATGTGACACTACAAACGTTAATCTAATTCTCAAATGCTACTTTTTATGCCAGGTTTCTATTGAAAACGCTTCGTTTTCTTTTACCTGGCGTTTGGAAATCAATAAAGTGCATGAAAATCCCTTTCGTTGAAACTTCTAAGACGTAAGATCCCAAAATTTTTTTAAATAAAATTGAAGTTACAAATAAACTTACGGTCTACTTTGTGGTAAGGGGATACTGCAGCCTATGGAGAACTTCAACCAAATTCAAACAACAAAACAAATACCACAGACAGACGCATTGTCACCACAGAGGACTAAGTTTGAATGACTTTATCTCTCTGTCTTTCTCTCTCTCTCTCTCTCTCTCTCTCTCTCTCTTTCTCTTTCTCTCTCTCTCTCTCTCTCGCTGTCTCTCTTTCTCTCTCTCTCTCTCTCTCTCTGCCTATAATTATACTGAATCTTACACTCTTTAGTAGTTAAATTAAACATTTTAAAAAAGCCCCGAAAGAAAAAGATCTGATGATCTTGAAAGCTTGAAACTGTTGAACAGGTTTTCTTGAAACACAGCTACGAACACTTTTGATTAAGGCAGCTTTCAAACGAAAGAAACAATCAAAATAGATTCAGGAGCAATGATGTTACACATAGACACATAGATACGCAGATATACTCCAAGGTAATTTAGTGTAATATTGTCACCATAAGCTTTGCCGTGATATAAAACCTAAACTAGGAGGACAAAGACACAAACACAGTCGAATACTATAATCAATATATTAAAAAAATATAGTAAATAAGTTTTGGCAATAATCAGGAACATTTTGAAAAATATCTTAAAAAAAGCTAACTACACTATTCAATACTAAATCGACTAAAATATTTAACATAACCTCAACCAGTGTTGCCCAAAATCGGTCTTGGTCTTGCAGTCTTGGTCTTGTTCTTGCATTTTTGCAAGACCAAGACCAAGAATAAGACCGCCTAATTTTAGCAAGACCAAGACCAAGACTGACCGTGCAAGATTTGAGCAAGACTAAGCCTGCGAGACTCTTGCGTCTTGCAGTTAGGAATGAGTGTCGTTTCAGGGAGTATACTATTATATAGGAGCATAATATTACGCTTAGGGAGTCTATGAGACGCAAAAAATATATAAAAAAATTTTGGAAAATTGGACTTATGCACATTACGTACAATACCATAAACATACATAGCGGATGAAAATATCCCTTAAAAGAAAAAACAGTGCATCCCTAGTTTTGACCATCGGCACATTGATAGTGCGCGGCGTCTTGTTGTCGGTATCATCAAAGGTCAAATACTGACCTGTCAAAGAAATTTTGCAGCTATTCGGAAGTACAAGGTCAAGATACACGCGCCGGCGGCTTCTTATGATATCGCATTCAATCGTCGCCGCCGCGCCGCACGCACTACATTTGACACTGTTTGAATGCCGCCACAGAGTACATGTTCCAAAGAAAAAAAAAAGGTTTCCGGGTGCTCAGAATGGACACGAATACATTATTCTGATCTCGCAAGGAATATTGTAATTAGATAATGGTAAGGATAGGTAGATACCATAATAATTTATTCTAGTAAGTTATTATTATAATATTAACTATATGGGTTTATAATAATTACTTACTATTATTATTATTACCTAATAGATATACATGTTCAATAAGTTCACTGCAAATCTCGATTTTTAGAAGTGTGTTTTTGAACACAAAGTGTTCGAATATGTCGTCACCCATTTGATAAATATTGTAGACACTTTTAACACACTTGAAACGTGTAAATATTTTGTACAATGCTAAACGAATAATATAAAAAGCGTAAAATAAGATCTATGTACTTTTTAGGAGCCCGAGTGTCTCTTAGAGAACCGTTTAAAGAAATTGATTGCATCGAATTGATGTAAATAATAGTGATTTGCACAATTTTAATAGTAGAAATAAAAATAAAATCACAATACCTGCTTTCCGGTTACACAAAGTATACAACACGTAACATAATTAACGCACTTTGAGAAAGTAGTTTGTTCAGAATCGTTTACTGAATCGATTTCTATCATTTTTAATAAAGGTAATTTTTTTATCCAAAAATAATTGAAACTACGTAATTTACAGTCACACTAAACCTGTACAGTTAATACAAACGGAAATGGACCGTAACTCAAGGCAATAAGACTTAAAAGTGCAGTTTTTTATTTGTATTAATACAAATTCCGTCATTTAACACAAAATAAATAAAATTGAACCTTATTTCAAGTATATTAAAGTCTTTACAAATACAGAGTTTGGAGTACCTTATAAAGGTCGCGGCGGCCAGGCCATTGACCTCCCAGGTCACCTGATTACGTACGTATTAAATATTAATACGTATTAAATCATTAGTTTATTTTAGTGAGACAAATTAATTCTATGAGTGAACGATTTTAGAATAGTGAAAAATGACACTGAATTCCTTTCTAAATTATTTTCTTTCTTTTTCTTTTTTTAAAACGTAGCCTCCACACTAGGATTTTCTCTTGTATTGTGGGGGCAGTGTACAAACATAAATTTCTCAAGGACAAACATCCAGACCCAGAACAATTATTTGTAGGCCATACAAATATTGTTCCGTGCGGGATTCGAACCCGCGGTCCTTAGCGCTGCAACTCAATTGCTAAGCCACTGCGCCACGGAGCCGTGGTGGATATTTTGAAAATGTATTAAAATACAACGTTGCATGAGAGTTTAGGCTATCAGTAAGTTAAATATTTGATTCTTAAAATTATTGTAATCTTGATTCACATCTTTTAAACACACCGTCTTTGAATTATGTTTTCGTATTGCCTCTTAGTTTTAGCAATTTGTTATTATTTACAATTACAATTCAAATGTTATGCAAATTCATAACATTTTGTAACGAATATTGCCTATTGATATTGTATCATAATCAATAAACAAAATTGTTCAGAGTCGAAAGTCCAATGGTTGAAAAATGTGATTGAAAGATGCGATCAAATGTTTACTAGACTTAAATAAACAACTCGATGGTTGGAGTACGAACATCAGTTAGTGTTCATAGGTAGGTATTCCTTTAACATAAACAAATGTGTATTTGTATTGTCGGCTTTTTACGGCACTAATACCTACCTACAGTTGTGACAAGCGGCGGCGGCGTTAACCCGTCTCGAACGCGAGCGAATAGGTACCTATGGTGATAGAAATACCCTCAAAACCTATACCTACGTGAGCGACTGCGTGCGTTCGTGGATTTATACTGTGACACATGTGTAAACATGTTTAATTAAAAAGTCAGTGTATGTATAATGATTATAACATAATATACTAATTGGGGTGTCTGAGGGTGTGCGTTAATTATGTTACATATTGTATAATGCGTTCTTGGGTATCGATATACGCTTTTAGAATAAGATTCCAAGAGAAATGTTAGATCTTTCACCTTTTCAATTTAAGTCAGACAAAAATGCTTGGAACTGACCTCTCGTACTACACAGGACTAACTAGAAATTTCTAAACCGATTTGGTATCTACATATACATTTGACATTTTATGTTTGACTTATCGCTTTACATAATTATAGTACTATTGTAAAAATATTTTGAAAAGAGCAACTACTGAGTTTCTTACTTTCTTCCATGATTCTTCTCAGTAGAATCAGAACCCCTGGACATGGAAAAGAAAAAAATGGGGAAAACAGTGATTATATGACTATTCAAAAGTGTATTTTTAATGCCTACTTGAATAAAAAATATTTGAATTTTGAATTTCAAACGAGTGAAGGCAAATTTAATGTAATTAACGTAGATTAATTCAATCACAAGAAGAACATAATATACACAATTTTATTTACATATTTACATTTCATTTTTACGTAGGCACACTATACCTATCTGGCAATGCATCTACTTTATTAATCTTCTGAAGAATCATTATTTTTATCAAAGAATGCCGAACTTCCCTTTGTCGGTCTTTCGGCGTGTACTTACAAATAGTAGTATTTATTTTAATTCCATTCATTCCCAATTGAGCTTTGCTTCGAGACTAATGTATTGATTGTTTTTACTATAATCCTTGTTGTTCTCGGAGTGATAAGTTTACAATTTGACATGAGTGACGAAGAGTCGAATAGTTCTAGTCGGAGTAGTGAGAGTTGGAGTTATAGATCTAAAAGCAATTTTGATGAGTTTTTCGACATAATTCATGCATCCCAAATTGCTTTGTGTAAATTATGCCAACATAAAAAGGTTGAAATAAAAATGAAAAACAGAAACACTTCAGGCTTAAGGAAACATCTAATATCTTTCCACAAAAAGGAATCACAAATATTTCTTCCTGAAAAACCAAAATTAAGTGGAGATATCACAAGCTTTTTAATAACCACCGGAAAAAGTGGACAGGTAAGAAAAAATATACTTATCACACAATTACATAACACATATATTATGTAACTAGCGGCCGCCCGCGACTTCGTCCGCGTACAATATCTGATTTCCTATGAGATTTTGAAATTTTCCCGCTGCAAAAGTCTTACCTAAGTATAAAGAGGCTATATAGGTAAACCTTAACTATGCAAGTATTTATTATTTAAAACTAATAAAGTAAATGTCGAAATGTCGGCTCCGTGGCGCAGTGGCTTAGGAATCAGTTGTTGCGCTGGGGGCTGCGGGTTCGAATCCCGCACGGAAAAAGTATTTGTATGGCCTACAAATAATTGTTCCGGGTCTGGATGTTTGTCCTTGTGCAATTTATGTTTTTAAACTGCCTCCACGACACAGGAGAAAATCCTAGTGTGGGGGTAACGTTTTCAAAATGAGAAAAAAAAATATCTCTACTTTAAAAATATAGGCCTTGCATGTAACCATTTTACCCCAATTTCACCCCCTTAGGTTTAGGATTTCGTAAAACAGCTTATTCAGGATTTTATTATTGAAAACTTATAACTTTAATGCCGATTTTCGTGTCTCTAACTTCAAAAACCTAGGACTTTCATACAAACTTCTAACTCCCATTTCACTCTCTTAGGCTGTTGTGTACTGTTATGTAATTTAATTTGTATTGTATTTTATTTTTTTATTTAAATAAATGGTAAATTGTATAACTCTTTTATTCCATTTCAATCAATCTCTTTCTAGACAGATAATGTTCTTTATAATACAGTCAAGTTAATGTCATTAATTTGTTTTTTATATGTTTTGACTAAGTTTTAGCACATGTAAGCTTATTAAATGTAAACGTTTATTAAGAAACAGATAACAGACTAACTCCCGTGGCCGTGAGACATGGTAGACAGCTCAGTTGGTTAGAGCATCGGCACGGATCGCTTAGGTCGTGGGTTCAAACCCCACCCGGTATTAGTTGATTTTTCGAATTTCTCATTAAATGTTTAGACATTTATTAATTTGTTTGGTCTTTCTATGGCTATGTTAATTCAAGCTCAAAATGTGCCTACTGTGTTAAGTTGTTCTAAGATCTAAAGTAACGTTTAATAAATAGCAATAGGCTTGCGAGACTTGCGAGAATCTTGCTGCAAGACCAAGACCAAGAACAAGACTGAGAGCGCAATACCAAGACCAAGAACGAGACCAGGTATATTGGCGCAAGACCAAGACCAAGACTGGCTAAGTCTCGTCTTGTTCTTGCATTTGGGCAACACTAATCTCAACTGTCAAAATGGCGTCTATAAAGCAGCGCCATTTTGACCTTTTATTATTTGATTGACTGATGAAGAGCTATATAAGAGAGCCATAGCAAACAAGGCTGTAGTTTTTGAGTTATAATATAGTGACCATATTAACCCGATGACCATATTACCCTCACGTACTATACAAGATTATAAACACCCCTCTGTTTTCGTCGGGGGCAAAAACGGAACACAGCAGTCCATACTGCTTCTGAAATGGAATGAAATGCCTCAATCTTCAGACCTAAAAACCTTCATTGTATTTTAGTATATGTACTGTTCTTTGACAATGCAAAAGCATTCTTCTATAACTTAAGGCAAACAAAGTCTATGCATTATTATACATGTGTGAAGTATTTATGATTGTCTATGGAAATAAATGGACTTTCTAGCGGAACCGTGAAGGCATAAAGATTTACGTTCAACTTAATTCAATGGGCACTTTCCGCTTTATGAATGTGTCCCATTTTGAACATAATTTTGTGTGACAAACCACATTCTTTAATGTTTGCGTTATTTTCTATAATCGCATTCTTCTGACTGAGTTCCACGGCCCTAGCTTAAAAATTGGATTAACCAGTAACTCTTTTACAATTCTACTGTTCTATTTTTACTGGGTTTTCCTTTTATAGAATAAGGGTGATTTGCGAGCACACAGCCCAGTAAGTGGATGATACGGCCCGTATACATCTATTCTCGATTAATAATCAAATTATGCAGTATGTGTTGTCACACCTTCATAGTAGTCTACCACTAGAAAATGCAAATCGAAAGAAAGAAAACATAGACAATGTAAATATAGAATAAATATTTTTATTAATGTTATAGAACAAATATCAAATTTTTTCAAATTTTCAAATTTTAATTTTTTTTGTAATTTTTTGAAAAATTGAGGTTCGCCTCTTTGCGGCGTTAGCGACGCATTGTCCCGTGCGGTATTCGAAACCTCGGCCCCCAGCGCCGGAGCTCCATGATAAGCCACTCGTTTTTCCATAATTGCGCAAGTAAAAAAGATTAAATGACGTCAGCATATAATATAAATACGGCAAACATAAATTATTGTAAGAACATGTGACCTAAAAAACCAAATGCATTCATAAGGACAGCCGACAGAAGTGAAAACTCAATGATATTTTATGCGTATATGTGCACAGGCCGCCGTAGCTGTACTACGTGTCGCTAATCTGGCTTGCGCTAGACTTGCTTGTGACTTGCGTGTGCGCGTAAGCACAATACGTCACTAGCATGTCGAGGTTATCAGTGACGCGAGGCCATAAATTTTTCCCCTACTGAAAATCGCTCAACCCAATACAATTATAAGCAAATCTATCGTCTATTATGTCACAATATTTTATGACTATACTCGAATAATATACTTTTATATGAAATACATATACTTTTTTCTTTTATTAGCCAACATAATAAGGCTTCTCCTTATTTTACAATACGACCGTACGTTTCTTTTTTCGTTACGTTATTTATTTGTCAACTATGAACCGATTTTGATGGTTCTATTTTCAATAAATTCGTTATACTTCGGGAATAGTCCCAAATAAATTTGGAGAAAAATTCCTTCATGAAAGGTGGAAAGATAGGAGATGTAGTTTTCAATGTAAATATTTAGACGGCGTTGAGTTTGTGATTTTCCTTAGTCCATTGAAAAAGGTAATTTTTAGGGTTCTGTATCTCAAAAGGAAAAAACGGAACCTTTATAGGATTGTTTGTTTGTTGTCCGTCTGTCTGTCTGTCTGTCAAGACCCTTTTTCTCAGGAACGCGTGAAGGTATCTAGCTGAAATTTACATCAAATACTCAAGTCTACTGTCCCTTGGAGCTGTGAAAAAAAATTAACTTCTAAGCCAATGCAATCAAAAGATACAGCCGTTTATGCCGCAAATTTTCGACATTCGCAAGGGAATCAAAACCTACAGGGTACTTCCCGTGAACTCAGAATCTTGAAATTTGGTACGAAGCAACGTTTTATAGCACAGATAAAGGAAAAATTGCGAAAAGTATAAATTTTTAGTTACATCATATGATAAAAATATTTTAATAATTTTAAACTTATATACCTACGGATTTGTTCGGAACCCTCGGTGCGCGAGTCCGACTCGCACTTGGCCAGTTAATTTTAAATAAAAAGTGAAATCTAAATAATAGCACATTAATAGATACTACTCAGGCGAAGCCAGCGTTAGTCTTTTATAATAATTATCTTTTGTTCTGTTAACTGTGACGAATTGTAAATTACGAGGTACATTGTTCTTCGCAATCTATTATTCACTCATCAAACAATATCTGTGAGACAATATGTCGCCCGGTTTTCCCGCTCATTTCTCTAAGAACATGGCGGCAGCGCGGGTAATTTGTAGCACTATTCATTATGTAAACATGATCTCATTGTTGAGAGAAATATTATGAATTTTACAATACTCTTTCCTTCTTGCTGTTATCGACTTAATTAAGAATTAAGTGTAATAGATTAAGTCTAGATAAAGGTCACGAGCGTTAATGATTAAATTTATTCTGCAGACTCATTTTTGCAAGGTTTTTAAACATATTATATTTTTAATGTATACATATTTAGTAAATATTTATATATTTTATATAGACGGCTCCGTCGCGCCGTGGCTTAGCAATGAGTTGTTGCGCTGGGGGCTACAGGTTTCAATCCCGCACGGAACAAGTATTTGTATGGCCTAAATTGTTCCGGGTCTGGATGTTTGTCCTCATGCAAGCTGTTTGTAAACTGCCTCCACGATACAGGAGAAAATCCTAGTGTGGGGGTAACGTTTTTAAGAAAAGAGAAAAAAAATGGGTTTTCTTTTTTTATATAGAATAAGGGTGACAAACGAGTACACAGTCAACCTGATGGTAAGTGGACGCTGTGACCCATAAACATCTAAATTTATCCTCGGTTGAGACTCAAAATGCAGATGCGTTGTCACTCTTTAGGACTAAGATGGAATGTATCCAGTGAAAAGGGTCTCCGGTTCTCTACACGCATCATACGAAACACAGCAGCATTATGCTGCTATTTTACGCTGGTATTCTGGACGAGCCTACGCTCGTCTTAGGACTACTCCTATCCCGATTGAGCTGACCAATTCGTGCTATAAACATAATACATATAACTGCAACGTGGCTCTACCACAAACAAAATAATTATACAACGAATTATTTTATTATAGGAGAGGGGTTAAACGTGCATGTATGTATATAATGTAGTGAACTATTCATGATCTCAAATATATAATATTGTGGCGGCGCTGTCGTCGTGCCACAAGCGAAACATACCGAAGCCTAAATCGCGCTAACAAAGTTCTGAAGATAAAGCAGTATATATATATAATAGCTCTGAACTACCACTCGGAGCGTTGGCTGCTCCCCGGGCTGAACACCTTGCTCGGCAGGAGATCTCCACTTTTCCTTCCACCCGCCACAGTGGTGACCAACCGACGTGATCTGAACACGCAACCAATAACCTTCGGAAACTACAACTTCAATTCTTCATCATCCTCAAGTACCCCATTCATTCGCTCCCGAGCAGCTATTGTCTGCAGTCTTCACATTCTGCAAGCCATCTAGCTTTACAAAGGTTCATCGCAGCACTGGAATAATAATGCTTCCTGTTCCTTCAAGCTACTCTCTGCGCTACAGTGTTCGGCACGGCTCTGAGCCTTACTGCTCGCCTCTGCTTCACGGCACTCTCGCAGATTACTTGCCTTCTTCTCGACTCACCGCAGACTTACAAAGCAATTCCCTGGTACTTGCAAATTCGTCGACATCTAGACTGCACTATCGACCTCCGTTTTGAGCAGGGGGGTGATGTGGCGGCGCTGTCGTTGTGCCAAAAGCGAAACATACCGAAGCCTAAATCGCGCTAACAAAGTTCTGAAGATAAAGCAGTATATATATAATAGCTCTGAACTACCACTCGGAGCGTTGGCTGCTCCCCGGGCTGAACACCTTGCTCAGCGGGAGATCTCCCCTTTTCCTTCCACCCGCCACAATATCATATATCTCAAAGAACCGACGATCGCTGTGTGCGACGATTTGTGTGCGTGACAACTTCGTCTATACGTGCGCTGGCTGTCTTTGTTTCCGTGCCGGAGGAGATTTTCATAAATTTAGTTTCTATACGTGGTAGAACCACGCTGCAGCTATAATATTAAGGTTGTAGCATGAATAGGTCTACTCGACCGGGTTCTCTCACAGAATACCAGCGTACAATAGCTTGCTTAATGCAGCTATGCTTCATATAGTGAGTGTAGAGAATCGGAGACCCTTTTCACTGGAAACGAGGCATTCCATCTTAGACAACGCATTTGAATTTTGATTTTAAATCGAGGATACATTTAGATGTCTATGGGTCACGGCATCAAATTACCATAAGGTGGACTGTGTGCTCGTTTGTCACCCATATTCTATAAAAAACATCATTCATGCTGCTGGCCATCTCCTATTTAATTTCCCTCTGTCGCCTCTTACGACACCCACGGAATGTAATGGGTTAGTGGATATTCCTAAACCGCCCCTACACGGTTGATTACTATTTCGTCATAATATAACATGGAAATAAAATAAATTATTAGTATAAGGACATCTGATGATTTACGGGCAGTGTTGTCAACATGGAAGAGTAATAATTTAAAATAAAAGAAAATTGTACATTCGACTTCAATTATAAATTATTAAGAATAACTCAAAAACGATTGATCAGACTTTGATCAAATTTATATGAGACTACATGAGAAGCACCAACTTTCAAACAAAAAAAGTGATCGAAATCGGTTCACCTAGAAAAAAGTTACGAGGTAACACACATAAAAAAAGAACATACAGTCGAATTGAGTACCGGCTCCATTTTGAAGTTAGTAGAAAACATGATTTTAAATCTATGTATACAAGGAATGGTTTAAGTGAATATTAGTATGTTAATAACGTTGCTAGTACCTATTAGAAAAAAGAAATAAAAAAGCGCATAACTTACAACTTTATGTAAAATAAATATTTATAAAGCATACCTTTGCAAACGGTCAAGTGATAAAACATTTATTTACCATCGGTGGCCTTTCGCCGCCATTGTAAATATTGTCTATGGAATGTAGACGTTGAGACGTGCCTGAGAGCATGTGACGCGCACGTTCCGCGCTTCTATAGTGTTGTACCATTTTAAATATCGATACGAATTTTCAATGTTGTCCTTCCCTGGGCTACTTCAGTGACAATGTCCTTTACCATTTTCTTTTATAGAATAAAGGTAACGAAAGTGTATACTATTGTTCATAGACATTTATATCTATCCTCGGTTAAAAATCAAAATTTAGGTGCGTTGTCACCTTTGAGGACTAAGATGGAATGTCTTGTTACCAGTGAAAAGGTTCTCCAGTTCGCTACACTTACCGAACGAAACACAGCAGCTTTAGGCTGGTATTCTGTGAGAATACTATGGTCCTTCCACGGTTGAGCCGACCCATTCGTGCTACAACCACAATATAACTGTAGAATGGCTTCACCACGTGTAATGACGATTACGGCAATTCCTTCAAACAGGAAATACCCATTTCCTGTTTGAAGGACAAACATTGGATTTTGTTTTCTGATACTAAAGAAGTTGAAGGTAAGTTGAAATTCTACCGTGTCGGCTATTAAGCAAGTAGAACCACCCCGGGCGGATGGATTCTCGAGCAGTCTTGAACCTGCGATTGCATTGTTAGACAACCTACTACAAGAAGTGTTTAAGGATTGTCCATGTTCGCAAGATATCTCAGAAGTTTCGTACCTTTGACGGTGATGGTGATGGTAGATGGGATATTAGTCAAGCGCAGGTTTATTAAAGGTAAAAATAACTGGGTTGTAGCACTCCTTTTTTGCCTAGGATTTTGTCTGATATGGTCTGGATTAAGCCGTGATAGTTCAGGGTTTAAGTGCTTTGCAACCCAGGTTCGATCCCCACCGCACCAGTGAAATTGTCAATTGCAATTTTAAGGAAAATTGAAAGGAAAAATGCGAAGAAACCTACATGTCTAAGAAATAAAAAGAATTTTCAAAGACATGTGAGGTTCGCCAACATGTAATAGGGCAGCGTGCGTACATTTCCTTGCCCTAAAACCCTCTCTGGATCTGGGTAGTCACCTAATAGCAGCGCTTATAATGTTGTGTTCCGGTTTATAGGGTAAAGAGAACCAGTATAACTACAGGCTGGGATGTATTTCATCTTAGTCCTCAGGGGTGACAACGTATCTGTACCTTGTTCTGTAAGACTGTAAGTTCATATATCACTTCAGTTTAATAAACATGTATAAAATAAAAAAAATATCGACAACCATAAGATTTTAAGGGAGGAATAAAGTGAAAGAAAGATTTTGTTACACCGCCACTAAACAGCTCTTTATTAAATCCCATTTACTTAATACAACATACCGTATAATACCTTGCGTAAAATGGAGACCATACGAAAGAAAAAAAGCGTGCATATTTAAATAAAGCTAAAGTCTTGCAATTTGTTAAGCAATTTAGGCGTGGTTCATCCGCTCGCGGGATAATATTCACTGAAAGCGTCCGTCACAGCACCTGACATGTGTCGAGATGTGTGGTCTTTATTTATGAGAGTATACAAAAATATATCTTATACAGATAAATCAATGACAACAACAGATAAAATATCAGCGCTCTGGTTATTATTTCATATAGCGTAATATTTGCAAGTTTGGAATTAACACAACTATTATTTTCATATATATTTCATATTTATTCCGACATAATTAATAATTATATGTGTTATATGTATTATAAGTAATTGCAATTAACCTAATTATGTTTAAGTGTAGACTTACATACATACATATATTATTTTATTAAATTACATATATATATATATATATATATATATATATATATATATATTATATGTAGTTATGTTATAGTATGTTTGGCCTGATTGTTGACTAGGAGAAATTGCTCTATGGCCTATGGCATTATAACCGCCATCGTTAAGTTAACGAGTAGTGACGGTGTACGAATATCTACTATCCCAATATATCGCCCTGTGAGTGTCTTAAGAGGCGACAGAGGGAAACAAATCAGGAGAAGGGCAGCAGCGTCTACCTAACAACAACTAAAAATAACTTTTTTACTGCTCATACACGATCCTAAGCATAAATTACTTACGTATGTATGTTGTTTAAAAGAAGGAAACATAAAGTTGTAAGCCCATAAGCATTCCGGACGGTTATGGGGCATTAAACACTCCAGTGGGTTACAAGACTAATTCTATATATTCATAAACTTACTGTGTACATTTAACTATATAATGCTGAGTCGGATGCCTGTTTGTTGCTACTTTAATTACGATGTATTAAAATACATCTATGTGGCGATATTGTGTAATAAGTAGCTACTATTAAAAAATAAGTAGTTGATTTTTGAAGTTATACTTGTTTTGGGGCGTTTGGGGAAAATTATGAAAGTGAATTTTTTACGATGCGCGCGCACACAGACAGCTAAGAACGACACCATTAAGTTATTACGATGCGCGCGCACATAGACACCTCAAAGCGACAACTTCAGTGAGTAACTGTCTATCAAGTTTTCGTGGGGACTTATAACTATATTTAAGGTATTTTTAGTTATTTTTGTTTTGTAAAGAAGAATAATAATAAAAAGAAGTATAACTTCCTACTTGCGTACATAAGTACACAGACACGTTTTTTTCTTTCTTCTTTCTTAATTGTTTCAGAACTATAATAAAAATAGAGGTTGGTCGGTTGCTGTATTTTTGGTAGCTCGGCTCAAGCCGGTGTTTTAATTTGATTAAATGTTAAAGAAACGGTCAATTTCAAGCATTACTATTATTTAGGCGGTATATAGAAGTCTTTTTTTGCCTAATAGTCCAATCTGGGTAGGTACCACCCTATATCTGTCGCCAAGCAGAAGTGCGTGCACTGTTACTCGTATGTTCCATTTTGAAGGGTATGGAGCTCCAGTGTAATTATGGACTGCGGCGTTCGTTCTTAATCCTCAAAGGTGACAATGCATCAGTAGCCTTCTTTGTTTGAAATTAACTGCAGGTGTCAAGGGCTTTAGTAATTTTCATTGACATTCGATTATCAAGAATAACGTTATTTAGTGGTAGAGCCATAACATAGCCTAAAATACCTAGAAAAATAAACTTTAAATTAATATAAATCGACTTCAAACACTAAGAATAAAATAATGTTAAAAGAGTTACGGCCTTTATACGTCCCACTGCTGGGTAAAGGTCTCCCCTCATTTCTGAGAGAGTTTTAGGGCAGGGTTTTGTCCGCTGTGCTGACCCAATGCGTATTGGCGAACTTCACATGTCTTCGAAATATTTATTTTTCTTATTTCTCAGATATCCAGGTTCCCAAACGATGTTTTCCTTCACCACCGAGCACGTGATAAAACAGTACTTAAAAAGTTTGCTCGCATACTGTGACATATACAGCGAGCGCTAACCATCGCCCGACAGAATAAAATAAATTGCACCTAATTGATTCTGAAGACGATGCTAAGTCATAGTGTATCAACGAATTAAAGCCTTAACTTCAGAAGCTATTTTATGTAAATTATTTTATTCTTCTTAGTTTTCGGAAGTCTTTTTTGGTTTCTTAAGTTTACTTTATATACCTTAGGAGTTATTATTTTCTTAAAATGTGTATGGTACCTCCCCTAAAGTTATAATAAATAATCACACACACACACACACACACACACACACACACACACACACACACACACACACACACACACACACACACACACACACACACACGCACACACACACACACACACACACACACACACACACACACACACACACAGAGAGAGAGACACACACACACACACAATACAAAATACCAGCGTAAAATAACAGCTTAATGCTTATATGGTGAGTGTACCGCAGACATTTTTCACTGGAAACGAGTCAATTCATCTTAGTCCTCAGGGGTGACAACGCATCTGCATGTTGATTCCTAATCGCGAATAGATATAAATCTATATGGGTCACAGCGTCCACTTACTATAAGGTGGACTGTGTGCTCGTTTGTCACCCTTATTCTAAAAAAACATGCATTAATATCTTATTATATACGGAAGAACTTTAAATTATACTCTTTTTTGAAGTCGGTTAAAAAGGCCTAAAAATATCATACGATATAATCTAAGTCGACAAATTAATATAATTCACATGCTAACATCACTAAGAGCCATATGTGCGGCGTGCACAAAAACTAGAAACAAGGAATTTTCGAATAGCTTCTAATCTTTTAATACCTTTCTCGCGTTGCAGCGAAACGGCCACAGATAATATATGGTTTATTTACTGTGCTTTCTTAAGGTTTACTGTCAGTGTGACACAATATTTATTTTTAATAGCGATACTTTTAGAGCCCTTAAGGTTTTAGTTTGAAACATTAACATAATGTGTACTTTTTATTATTAATATAACAATGAAATATATGCAATACTAACTGGTCAGGCAGACGTTGTTCTGCCCATTCCGACGATGATTGATTAAAAAAAATATTGAAGTCATTTAACGGGATCAAAACTATCTGGGGTCAATTGTCAAGTCAATCTATGTATCAATCTATGGACTGAATAAATTAACCGACTTGGTATTACATGGATCTCACAACTTTTTACGGTAGAAGAACTGAGTTGCGGGACTTGGCTTTTTTTTCAAGTTATGTTTTTGATGGCATCCTATCTTTCTAGTTGGCACAAACTACAGTGTAAAAAATGTCATTGAAATCCATTGATATATATGTACTACGTAGATTGCGCATTCCGGGTATACACTATGTTCAAGTGAACTGTACTGCAATCTGTACAGTGTGTCATTTAGTGTGGTTTCAATCTACTAGTTAGTCTGTGGTTTCAATATTCATGCACTGTGGAGCGGCGTTAATAATACAAGAATTCAAATTAAAGTTTAAACCTGGACGTAAATAACAATTCAGTAGTCAAGTAAGTAAAATTATTTGTTATTCATGTGAATAAATAGGTACTACTACTATACGTAATATTACAAAAGAAAAATTAATGAAAACATATATTTCTTTATATAAACTGATCGCGCAGGCGCAACGCGCTTAAATCAACTGCGCATGCGCGACTTTACTAACTCCCGCGTATGCGCGAAGATATAGAGTAGTGCACATTTTTTGTTTAGAAAGGCTTCTCTAGTATGTAGTACATATAACTCAATGTTGAAATCAGTTCAGTAGTTTAGGATTCATCGCGGACAAACAATGTGACACGTAATTTTTATTTAAAAACATTATAAAAAAATTACAAAATGTAAATATTATACAGTCCTACTCCTCGTTGTAAAATAGTGCTAAGAACGCTGACTGCGTTTCTTCGCTGAATGGCGGCTATACTTAGCCTTTAAATGAGAATAGAACCAGCCCTCATATCACCAGCAGCGACGACCAGTAGCGGGTAAAGTTCTTTTAGGAACTTCACAGCACTTGCACCCCACGGACCGATAGTCTCTACAGCAAATGGTACAAATATTTAGTCATATCTCAGAGACTCATATTTGCGCCACTTAGTTCAGCTGCCTATGATGCCGCCGCGGTTCTAAATGAGGTTCCTTGGAATGAGAGGCCCCTAAAGTAACTACGCCAGTTTTTCACTATCTTTTTATAGAAGAGGGGGCAAAACGCATGTGGCTCATTTGATGAAAAGTGACCACCGCCTATGAAAAATTGCAACAATATGAAAATAGTAGGTGCGTTGCCAGCCTTTTAAATAGATGTAGGCTCGTTCCTTAAAGGTCCTTAAGTAGTATCGGTCCTGGTATCTCCACACATCCAGCTTTTACAAGGACATAACATTCTAGGCAAGAGGGTTGGTGACTGCTAAACAGATGTTCACGTAAAAAAGGATTTCATACTATTGATATAATATATCATTCTAAGTAAGGGGCAATCCATAAATTACATCACAAGTTAAGGGGGGAGGTCAACAAAATGTGACACTGTGTGTTAAAAACTATGTGGCGACACATGTTAAAATCTAAAATACTAGAACGCTAAAATATGTAAACCAAAAACTTAAAAATATTACTACCTAACTCGATCTATAATTAATATTAAATAATGAAATTAATTTGGAAAAACTGCTGTTTTAATTTACTTACTTCTGAAATATAAAATTGAAAAATATGTGACGTTACACCAGGGGAGATGGGGTTTCACGAGTATAGAGTATAGCAAGCAGACTTAGTTCTGCAGCATGTGCTGTAAAAAATATTAGAAGTCTAACTAGTGTTGAAACAGCTAGACTAGTTTACTTTAGCTATTTCCATAGCATAATGTCGTATGGTATTTTGTTATGGGGACACGCAGCTGACACTGAAATTATATTTGTTTTACAGAAGAGGGCCATAAGAGCAATTTATGATTTAAAGCCTAAAGAGTCGCTGCGACAAAAATTTAAGGAAATTAATATATTAACTTTGGCCTCTCAACACATTTATGAAAATGTAATGTACGTACACAAAAATAAAAGTAGTTTTACAAAAATAATTGATATTCATTCTGTAAATACTAGGAACAGACACAAGCTAGTAGTACCAGTTACTCGACTCCATCGAGTCAGTAATTCATTCTTGGGGTGATGTATACGCTTTTACAACAAAATTCCAGAAAATATACAAAATTTAACCTGCTCAAAGTTCAAAAACTTTATTAAACTAAGTTTGTATAAAAAGGGTTATTATAATATTAAGGAATTTATGGATGATAATAACCCCTGGAAATGAGGTGATCGCTACCAAGCTATTTCTAATTTGTTATGTTGTTAATTTGTGTAACATCATGGTTGTAAGCTGTTATTTATAAAAAAAAAGTCCCGCTGGGTTTCTTGCTGATTCTTCCCAGGACAGAGGTTTTTTCCGAACCAGTGGTAATTAAACAAAAGAGTGATTTTCAATAAGTATTATTTATAATCTATATTGAATAAAAAAGTTTCTGTTTCTGTTTCAGTATGACTACCCAAGACAAAGACAAGAAGGGGGGGGGGGGGGGGTTAAAACAACCATAAATTTATTGATGGCCCCTAATTTACTTTGTCAATCAACGTCAAACAGCGTGAAGTAGAGGTTTACCTCTGCGTTTCGCTTGGTGAGTGCAGGTGGCCGGAGGCCCTTTTTACTGGAAATGAGGCATCCCATCTTAGTCCTCACGGGTGACAACGCATCTGCATTTTGATTCGCAAACGAGGATAGATGTAGATGTCTGTGGGCCGCAGCAGCCACTTGCCATCGGGTGGACTGTGTGCTCGTTTGTCACCCTTATCCTATAAAAAAAAACAAATATTTTGTATAAATATAGATCCGGAAATGTGTTTTTCTACAGAGTTCCAACTAAGACTTGAACTACTTCACGTAATTTCCACCGAAATGTCCGATGCAACATTTTGTTTTCGACTTTCGACCACGTGAGCGGATTTTTCTTCCAAGAATCTTTGATGGAATTGTGCGTTAGTTTTTGTTGCGTTGAATTAGTAACACTTCCTTGTTCGTTGGAAATATCCGACGTGACGGACCTACATATACGATCATATGTCCACATGTTGAACTCGTGTGACTAATCGTGCATAGCATTATGATCCTTATCTTTGAACAGTATTGACGAATATGGTGTGCATGCAAATGTGTTTTACACAACTACGTCATAAAAAAATTTGGTATGTTGCCCAATCTCTTTTTACATTAAATGTTTTTATTTATGGCCAGGTTGGACAAAATATAATTTTTTAGATACGATCTTAAAGCCCGAGAGTTGAAATATCTTGAATTATATTAATTATTGTATAGTATTAACAGTGGTAGAGCCACGCGGCCGTTTTTGCTGTCGCACGGATGGGCCGGCTCGAACCGGGGTGGTACCACGACCTCACAGAATACCAGCGTGAAGTAGAGGTTCACCTCTGCGTATCGCTTGGTGAGTGCAGGTGGCCGGAGGCCCTTTTTACTGGAAATGAGGCATTCCATCTTAGTCCTCACGGGTGACAACGCATCTACATTTTGAATTGTAATAGAGGATAGATGTAGATGTCTATGGGCCTAATCTACCCTAATCCTATAAAAAAAAAGTATGCTCGAAAAAAATGTGCGCATGAAATACATACTCAATTTAATTCAAAATCGAATGGGTTTTTTTAAAAATAATATATCGACTTGCCCCCGGCACTACCGTTCCCCAGATAATATAATTTTAATAACATTTTAAAATTTTAATTTATTATAAAATAACTTACATTAATTGCGATGAAAAAATTATAATTTAATAGCCTGGAAAAAACTTTGAAGTTCCAGTTCTCGTTTTTTGTCATATAATATTTTTCGATAATTTAATGAAAAAAAAATACTTCACGCTGGACAGAGATGTAGCGGCGAAGAAGGAACGCTAAAAGCCTTTTAACGTCGAAATCCTCGCCTTAAACGTTGACTGTTAGAGGCGTCGTAAAGGAATTTATCCCCATTTTCATCCCATGGTTGTCGTAATGCGACTATGGAAACTGTGAAATATAAATGGTGTGACGGAGATAAAATCATTTCGTTTGCTTCAGACGTTAAATCCCATATAGGTAACGAAAGGCAGCTTCAACGTTTCTCACGTATGGCACCAATCCTTTCTAAAATGGGAGAGACCAATGTTTAACCGTAGCTATTATCTACTCTGTGACAGTAGTAACTTCTCTATTCTGTGGGAGTTTTGGCGGGAACTTGACCGGCGACGGATTGCTGCTCCTGTATTAATGTTTAATTAATGGTTTGAGGTGGATTTTGATATGTAAAAGTGGTGCGATTTTGTGCATTAAATGTCTGCCCATGTAAACTATTAGTGGAAACGGTGAAACAAGTGCTCTGATGGTTATGTGATTCTCAAGATATGTTGTCTGTCTGCTTAGGCGCCTTGAAATACCATCGCCAACTTTCAGCTGCCTGCTGGCTCAAGTTTCCGTCAAAATCTCCCAAGGGCTGCACAATGTGACGCATCAACATATTGTGAAGCAGTATACTATGAAGGATAATTATTAAATATATTGTAACTTCAGGTTCAGAAGGGCTAGATCCCAGAGCCGTCAAGCCAGTTATTAAGAAGAAGTCTATTCTGTGGTTTAACAATAGAATTTTACGCGCGAAAGGAAGAAAAAAATAGTTTGGATTAGTTGTTGTGCAAGAACGTTTACATTATTGTTTATGAATTTGTAGTTTTTCTTGACGCTTTGAAAAGGTAACGGTAGATGTAACGAAATTGTCGAATTATAGTAATGGTACAAGTAATATCCCGTATCCCCTATAGTACCTGCTGTATGAATGTCCACCTTCTTACGACACCCAAGCGACGATATTGAGTAGGGAATATTCTTACACCGTCATTACACGTTGAACGGCTTATTAGCTTCATTTAATATATAATATATAATATTATGCTGTTTTTTTTAAAGTACTAAGTAAGGTTTTCGTAGGACAGTGGTTTTTTCCGAATCGGTGGTTTTTTTTTTTGTACGATAAGGGTGAAAAACGAGCACACAGTCCACCTGATGGTAAGTGGTTGCTGCAGCTCATAGACATCTACATCTATCCTCTGTTACAGATCAAAATGCAGATGCGTTTTCACCCGTGAGGACTAGGATGGAATGCCTCATTTCCATTAAAAAGGGCCTCCGGCCACTTGTACTCACCAAGCGAAACGCAGCGGTAAACCTCTACTTCAGTTGGTAAATTAAAATATAGTACGTGAGGGTAATATGGTCATCCGGTTAATATGGTCACTTTCTTATATCTTAAAAACTAAAACCTTGTCTCTTTTAATATATCAATGGTCTACATAGATGTTTCTGTGATACGGATAGCTCTTCATCAGTTAATCAAATAATGAAGGGTCAAAAGGGCGCTGCTTTATCGACGCCATTTTGACAGTTGACATTATAGTAAACTTAGATAGTAAATATTTTAGTCGATTTAATGTTGTGTATGTAGTGTAGTTAGTTTTTTTTTAAGTTGATTTTTCGGAGTGTTCCTAATTATTTACAAAGCTTGATTGCTATATTTTTCTTAATATAATAGTTATAGTATACAACTTTGTATTTTTGTCACTGTCCTCTTCATAGTTTTGGTTCTATAGAACGGCAAAGCTTAAGGTGCCCATATTACCTTAGTGACTTTCAATAAGTATTATTTATAACTATATTGAATAAAAAACTGTTACTGTTCTGTTTGATATGTCACGTCTACATTATACCAATTTCGCATAATTTAAAACAAGGCATTAAGAAGTGGTCATCTATAATGGATTTAAAAGTAATACTCGATTGTAATTCTCGTTTGAGTTAAAAGTAGTGAAACACATAAGATTTGGGTCAAAACGTATATTAAAATGGCTAGGGAATATGAAGTGTGCGACCGAAAGGGTACTTGTGAGTTTAGAGAACGTCTAATACCAGTGACTTGGAGGACCCTACATTGTAACGTTTGAGGGAACATTGCCGACAAAGGAGTTCAATCGTAAGTTATACTTGCGATTTTTTTTTTCGTAACAGGCTTCTATGGAAAAGGCCAGAAAGTCTTCGCAACTTGCGATAAACGCGCGACATTCAGTTTCGTATCTTTATTATTTATAAGCTGTTACCCGCGACTTCACCCGCGTGTAACTTAGGGTTTTAATTATGTTGCGCGGAACTCTAATTAGTTTTTATAAAATATAAGTAGCTTAAGTTACTCCTTATTACATCAGCTATCGGGCAGTGAATGTCCCGTCGAAATCGGTTCAGCCATTTCGGAGATTAACCGGAAAAAACAGACATAGAGTCAGACAGACAAAAGTTTTAAAAATTGTGTGTTTGTTATACAAAGGCTGCACTAAAATTATCGGGAATGAAATATTTCCACTGTTCCTGTCATATTAAAATCTTTTTTACTGAAACCTCCTTGGTTTTAAAAATCGAATAACATTAATTTATTTAAAAAAAGATTCTCGGTCTTGTCACAAGGTTTTGTCAAACTTGTTTAGTCGTTGAGAAAATGGAATTGACTCGAGAAAATTCAAGAGCGATGATTTATTATAACTTTCGAAGTGGTTTAACACAAAAACAGTGTGTTGGTCGGATGATTTCTGCATTTGGTGATGAAGCCCCATCCAAAACCACAATTTATCGCTGGTTTGCTGAATTTCAACGTGGACGTGGCAAGCTCAGTGATGATCCCCGTCAAGGTCGTCCAAAAACTGCAGTCACCCAAGAAAACGTTGATGCTGTGCGTAAGCTGATTGAGGAAGATCGACATGTGATGTACCGCAAAATTCAGGCAACTTTAGACATTGGCATAAGTCAAATACAAATAATCTTGCATGAACAATTAGGTGTAAAAAAGTTGTTTTCCTGATGGATACCGCATTCGCTTTGTGAAGAGCAAAAAGCGGCTCGCGTTACTTGGTGCGTCAGAACTCGAAAGATTCCACGCAGGCTCCTCAAATACTGTATACAACATCGTATCAGGTGACGAATCCTGTATAAATGCTAATGAACCCGAAACAAAAAACCAGTCACGAGTTTGGGTGTTCGAAAATGAGTTAAAGCCAATAAAAATTGTTCGTTCACGGAGTGTTGCAAAAAAAATGGTGGCCACGTTTGTATCCAAAACCGGCCATGTTACGACTATTCCTCTTGTGGGACAAAGAACGGTTAATGCAGAATGGTATGCTAGCATTTGTTTGCCACAGGTCGTTTCTGAACTCCGTAAAGAGAACTGCAACCGCCGCATCATCCTCCATCACGACACACTTCTCACACCGCACACAGAACAAAAGAGTTTTTAGAGCAAGAAAACGTAGAATTATTAGACCATCCGCCGTACAGCCCCGACTTAAACCCTAATGATTTCTTTACTTTCCCTAAAATAAAGAATAAATTGCGTGGACAGAGATTTTCATCACCTGAAGAAGCTGTGGACGCCTACAAAACGGCCATTTTGGAGACCCCAACTTCCGAATGGAATGGTTGCTTCAATGATTGGTTCCATCGTATGGAAAAATGTGTCAAATTTCGCGGAGAATACTTCGAAAAGCAATAAATACATTTTTAAACAGTAATGTTGTGTCACTTCCTTGATTCCCGGAATTTTTAGTGCCGCCCTCGTAAGTACCGTATATGCTTTCATGTGCATTTAGTAAAAACTATAATTTTGGTATTACAAACAGACACTTCAATTTTATTTATTTGTATAGATTTATACTTTATTGTATACCTTAATAAAAACGATTACAAGGGGCGGATTTCGGTTAGTAATAAAAATGCAGATGTTGTCACCCAGATTTCATCTTAGTCCTCACTAAGATGAAATCTACTCTAACCATACGAAACACAGCAGCGTTAAGCTGCTATTTAACGCTGGTGTTCTGTGAGAGCATCGTCCTTCCCATCGGTTTAACTGACCCATTAGTGCTACACTCATAATTTTAACGTGGTAGAGCCATGCTGCAGCTATATTAGTAGTATAGTTGTAGCACGAATGGGTCGGCTCGACCGGGGAAGGACCATGCTCTCACAGAATACCAGCGACAAATAGCAGCTTAACGCTGCTGTGTTTCGTATGGTGAGTGTAGAGAACCGGCGACCCTTTTTACTGAAAATGAGGCATTCTATCTTAGTTCTCACGGGTGACAACGCATCTGCATTTTGATATGTAATAGAGGATAGATGTAGATGTTTATGGGCCGCAGCAACCACTTACCATAAGGTTGACTGTGTGTTCGTTTGTCACCCTTATCCTATTAAAAAAATATAGTTGCAGCGTGGCCCTGCCGTATATAAATTAAAACTTATCCTAGCTTTGGCAATGTTATTAATGATATAATTAATTTAATCTTGGGCCTGGCTGAGAGCCTTACGCATGCAGCCATATCTAGAACCCCAGCAGTGAAGAATCCCATCATCTATTTGAAAATGCGTCCAGGATGCTGTTCAAAGTATCGCGCACACGTTTTAGCAGTGAGACTCTCTTGCGGATGGTTGTATAAAAGTTTAGAGGAAGTAAACTCTTAGATAGAAGCAATCAGTTCGCTCCTCAAAAGCAGCCGACTCCAAAAACATTAATGCATTTAAAAAAAAAAGGTTTATTGTAATTGACGTGCGTGCTTTTTTATTTTCCATTTTTTAACTTTGGTACAAATAAATATATCGCACAAATAGATATTTTGAAGTCGAAAATTTGTTTATGGAGACCACACATAAGCAATCGCACGTCAGCCTCTGACAGGCCTCCATCGAAACTCGCCTCGAGGTGTTGGTTTCGCGCCGTACCTAATTTTATCGTAATGGACACCTTTATGAGATTTTCGTGTTAAATTATTAGTTGCACGAAAGAAACACGTCAGTTTTTAAATTGGACCACCGAGGGCTCGAGACGGATTGGTTTTTTGTGGATGTAAAAAATAAATAGTGTAGCATGATTACTAAGTATCGTCATCAGATGCGTTTTAGGCATAAATCTGCCCTATGTATACTTTTTCTGATATCGGTTAGGGCAATAATTTTTTTTATAAAATAAGGGTGACAAACAAGCACACAGTTTACATGATGGTAATAGATACTGTGATATGAGTCACAGACTTGAGATATTAGACATCTACATGTATCCTCGATTAAGTATCAAAATGTAGATGCGCTGTCAACCTCGAATACTTAGGCCCGTATTAATAACCGTTACTAAGCTCAAGTACACGCACTTGAGTACAATCTTGAGGTTATGATCTTATTAATAAACATATCTCAAGATGAGGTTTAGGTTTACGATATCAGCTGAATTCCACACTGATTAATAAACGAAACTCGACTCTCAAGTGTGTGTACTTGAGTGCAAGTCACAGAACAGTATTCCTAGGTACAGCGTTTTGAGATACTGTTTTTATGTGTTTATTAAGTAGCAACGATGTTGAGATGCTGATATCGTGATGAGGACGTATCACTTGAGTTCGTCATTGAGTAACGTTTATTAATACGGACCTTAGATGGAATGCCTCGTTTCCAGTAAAAAGGGTCTCCGGTTTTCTACAATCACCATACGAAACAGAGCAGCATTCTGTGAGAGTGTGGTTCATACCCGGTTGAGCTGATCCATTTATGCGCAACCATGATACAGTTACGGGGTGGGTCTATCGTGTAAGATAATCTACATCATTATTGTAGCCTATACATATGCCTAGCTGACTGTCACAAACTATAATCTTTGTACGTATACGTAGTAGATACTGTAGCGTGTTATTGTTGCTGCATGAATGGGTGGGTACGATCGGGGAAGGACCACGTTCGCATAGAATACGATCGTGAAATACAAACATGATGCTGCTGTGTTTCGTATGGAGAGAAACGAAAATCGAAGACCTTTTACTAGTAATCTAATCTAAAACTAAATGTATTAAATTTACAACAACGAATGTTAAAAATCTGAGTGCCAATGTGCTTTTAAATGGGGAAGAACTGAGCCCTGTTGAATCCACTGTTTTTCTTGGCATCACTCTCGACGCAAAGCTTCAGTGGGGCCCCCATATTATGTCCAAACAAGCAAGCAAACTAAGTTCTGCAGCCTATGCTGTAAAACAGATTAGAGGTCGCACTAGTGTTGAGACAGCTAGATTAGTTTATTTCAGTTATTTCCATAGCATAATGTCTTATGGGATTTTGCTATGGGGAAATGATATTGCTATGATTCCAAAACTATTTTTGTTTTACAGAAGAGGGCCATTAGAGCTATTTACAACCTAAAACCGAGAGAGTCTCTTAGAGAAAAATTTAAAGAAATAAATATATTAACTTTGGCCTCTCAGTATATTTACGAAAATTTAATGTATGTTCACAAAAACAAAGGTAGTTTTAGTAAAAAAAGTGATATACATTACATTCTGTAAACACTAGGAACAAACACAAGCTAGTGAAACCAGTTTCTGGACTCCACAGAGTCAGGAATTCATTCTTGGGGCAATGTATACGCTATTACAACAAGGTCCCGGAAAGTGTACAGGCTCTCTCTATTACCAAGTTTAAATGTTTTGTTAAGTTGAAACTGTATAAAAAGGGTTATTAAAGTATAAATGAATGCATGTTTGATAATAACCCCTGGGAATGAGATAGTCGCTTCCAAGCAGTTTCTAAAATAAATTTTGTACTTATATAGTTTGTACAACCATTAATGTAAAATTTGCTTTTAAAAAAAGTCCCGCTGGGTTTCTTGCTGGTTCTTCCCAGGACAGAGGTATTTTTTAGAACCCGTGGTAAAGAAAAAAATTACTTTCAATAAGAATTACACATGTGATCTATATTGAATAAAAAATTATTCTATTCTATTCTATTCTAATTATATGAAGATATTTTATTATCTTTAGATGCTTGAAGTGACAGTCAAATTTAGTCCAATAGATCTGGGCATATTTATTATTTGTCATATCGTGTCATCTCATATCAGTCAGGCATAAGCTGAACGAGTATGCTTAGACTTTCCTCATTTCTTAATGTTTTGATGCCAGTTTAGTGTTTCTATAATTAAGAACACCACTATCTGAAAGTTCTTTAGGTAAGATGTTACGATGTCGCATTTAAAGCGATAAAACATCGGTAAACGAGTCAATCATTCATTGTTGCTGTGAAGAAGCTTTAATTTTTTTTATATAAGTAACACCAGATGGTAAATAACTGCAGCCGCCCATAACTGCATCACCAGGAAAATTGTAGATGCATTGCCGGCCTTTTAAAAAAGAGTAGGTTTTTTTTCTTGAAGGTTTATACGTGGTAGAGCCACGCTGCAGCTATATTAGTAGTATAGTTGTAGCACGAATGAGTCGGCTCGACCGGGGAAGGCCACGCTCTCACAGAATACCAGAGTAAAATGGCAGCTTGACACTGCTGTGTTTCGTATGGTGAGTGTAGAGAACCGGAGACCCATTTTACTGGAAAAGAGGCAAGTTGTCTTATTCCTCACGGGTGACGACGCATCTGCATTTTGATTCTTTATTGAGGATAAGTGTATGTCTATGGGTCACAGCAACCACTTACCATCAAGTGGACTGTGTGCTCGTTTGTCACCCTATCCTATAAAAAAGGTCCCTAAGTCTTATCGGTTCGGAAAAATCACTGGTGTTATTAGATTCCATAAGGAAGTTAAAAATATATACATAAACACTCAAGCCTATCACTCAGAGGGGTAGGCTGAGACCACGAACTTTCATTTGGCACGATCCTGATACACCTCTCTAGCCTCCTTTACATCCATAACCTACTATGCGTAGGTACCTATACATGCTCTTCGGTTAAGGTTAGTCATAATGCGGCCAATAATCAATATACGAGGGGCACAGTGAAATGATCGGGTATAAGAATAATTTAAAATTAAAAATTTTGTACAGCCGACTTCAATATAAGCGACTTCAATATAGGTTATTTAAGAATAACTCAATAACCATTGGTCTGACCTTGATCAAATTCATATGGGACCACACGAGAACTATCAGCTTTCATATAAAAAAAGAATCATCGAAATCGGTTCGGCCAGTACAAAGTTATGAGGTAACACACATAAAAAAAAAACATACACCCGAATTGAGTACCGTCTCCTTTTTGGAAGTCGGCAGAAAACCACATGCACGGTATAGCTAACTTGTATTTTATTGTTTTTCGAAGTATTCTCCGTTCAACTTAATGCACTTTTCCGTTCGTGCAAACCAACCATAAAAACAGTAATTCCAGTCAGAAGTTGATGTTGACAAAATGGCTGATTTGTACGCTTCCACAGCTGCTACGAGGTCTTCAAACTGTTGACCGCGTAATAAATTTTTTATTCTAGGGAATGTAAAGAAATCGTTTGGGCTCAGGTCAGGACTGTACGGAGGATGGCTCATCAGCTCAATGTTTTTCTGCTTCAAAAAATCATTTGTCTTCTGAGCCGTATGGGAGCTCGCATTATCGTGATGTAAGATGCGACGATTCGGGTTATTTTTTCGGAGTTCGGCTATCATTTCTGGCAAACAAACCGTGATATATACCACTCAGCGGTAACCGTTCTGCGTTCCTGTAAAGGAATTGTTGCAACATGCCCCTTTTTCTAGACAAACGTAAGACCATTTTCTTTGACACGATGCGGGAGCGAACCACTTTCGTTGGTTTGACCTCGTATTCGAAGACCCAAACTGTTGACTGATGTTTTCTTTCAGGTTCGTATGAATAAATCCATGATTCGTCACCTGAGACGATATTATGAACGGCATTTGACTTCACTCCGTTGAAGCGTTGCAGAGTATTCCGGCACCAATCTACACGAGCCGTCTTTTGCTCTTCGGATAAATTGTAGGGAACCCAGTGGGAAACTAGCTTTCTTATACACAGCTCATTATGTAATTTCGACTGAATTGCAGTCATTCCGATACTGATAACAGCCCGAATCTGCTCGTATGTCACATGACGGACATCTAATATAATAGTTCGCACCGCTGCGATGTTTTCAGGCGTGACCGCTGTTCTTGGTCGACCTGCAGAAGAAACAGTGCTGAGCGACACACGACTGCGTCGGAACTCGGCATACCAGCGGTATAACGACAATATTGATTGATGATGATTTGGTGCTTCAACATCATAAATCGAAACAAGTTCGCTGGGATATTTATTTTGAGATAAGCCGCGACAAAAATTGTGATAAATTATGGCACGGAAATGTTCACGCGTGAGCTCCATTTCTGTTAACGACGTGTCAACTTCAAACCAACATAGTTTTTGTTTTTAAACATTTTTTTTTAATTAATTTAATGTCTTTCTACGGATGGCATCGAATACAGCATATTACCCCATTATACTGATTGTATTTCTATTATAAAAAAGCAATGTTATATACTATGGAAGGAGTATTTTGATTTACGCTCAAAAGAAAAGGATATTTGGTACAAGACCGAACAGCCACAACCACCTAAAATACCATGAATTGATAACCATAAGCTATCGCGACAAGATGCAGTAGTGATAATGAGGCTTCGTACTGGACACATTCCATTTAGGAAGTTTGCATTTCTCATGAAAAAGGGCCAGTCACCCAACTGTGATCAATACGGTGTTCCCGAGGACCTAATGCATGTCTTGATGGAGTGTGCCCACAATGCTGCCTCGTATTGATAAGTGCCATCACATCTTAAAAGATTTCACTGATTGTAATATAATTTTAGCTAAGCCACATTATGACGACATAAAATTATTAATCAAACTTCACAAGGTGAAGTTCTCATATCGATCACTTTTATCACTGTAATTGATCTGGAAATTTTTATTGTAACGAAATGCATAACTTCTTCTACTTATTGTAGTTAATTAAGGATTAAAAATATATATAATGTAATTAAGTTTAAGTATACATAAGGTATTTGCTTTTGCTGTTGAACTAAAGGAGCGACATATTCACATTGTGATTAAGCTCATTAATAAAGAATTAAAAAAAATATTCTAAGAGGCCAGTATTCAAATTCTAAAAAAGGTTTTATTGCAACTCAATCCGAAATATTCTATTCCCGATCATTTCAGTGTGTCCCTCCGTATCGCCAATGTGGTCGATAAAATTTCGTCTACGGCGTCCTTTCCCGATTCTGCCGTTCACTTAAGGAACATAAATTTGCTTTGTCACTATTTCCTCGTCATTCTTTCTACACTACCAAACCACCGAAGCATTCCTTTCTTAATCCTGATCACAACGTCATCTTGCAAACCACACTTTTCTCTTATCACACTATTTCTCACCCTGTCATTCAAATTCAGCCCTAACATACTCCTTAATGACCGAATGAATTTGTGCTAGGAAATAAATCAGGGAGACATTGGACGGGCCTTGACCGGGTAACCTTCAGTCTCCTAAGTAGTCTATCAACTTTGGCTATCGGGACATCAAATTACAAACGCATGACAATTTTTATTATACAGGATAAAGTTGTACGGCGTACTTGGAAGTCCAAAAATGTATGAGTTAACATACAGTCACCGTTTCTTACAACAATATGTCATTCATTTCGAGAACCAACTTTTATAGTGCAAAAAGCGTGCCGACAAACAATGGCGTACTATTCTTGAATATTAATCTTGAATATCAATTCAAAACTAGTTGACTAAATGTTTTTTGTTGACATACTTTTATGTTAAAAGTGAGCTTAAAAGTAACTGATGTAAGAGCTATTTTTATAACATTTTTATAGGATAAGGGTGACAAACGAGCACACATTCCACCTGATGGTAAGTGGTTGCTGTGGCCCATAGACATCTACATCTATCTTCAATTAATAATCAAAATGCAAATGCGTTGTCAGCCATGAGGACTAAGATGGAATGCCTCGTTTCCAGTAAAAAGAGTCTTCGGTTCTCTACACTCACCAAACGAAACACAGCAGCGTTCCTTAAAATTACCTCACCAAATTGTTCATCTTGTAATGTTTTCGATGATGTTGATCACATTTTGATACAATGTGCCCAGAACAAAAAGAAATAGCAAATTGTAATTTACATTTGTCCTTAATTGGTAGTAGTAATAGTATTTTATCGGAACCGTTATCAGATGATGCCGCAGAAATGTGTTTGTTAGTTAATAAGAGATTAAGTAACTAGTAGGTATAAATTAGTGTATTTGTTAGTAATATATTTAAGATTTTTTTGTAACTACCAAGCCGGCATAATCGCATCAGCGACAAAGCCCTTTATCTATGAATAAAAAAAATCTTGACAACTTGACCGTATGGTAGCGGTCACAGATCATAGAAACAACAGTCTATGATTTGTGGTAGCGGTGTTAGAATTTCTACTCTACCCTATCGTCCCGTGTGCGTGGTTGTGCGGACAGATGGAAACAAATGAAGAGATGGGCAGAAGCGTTTTTCAAATAAAACTAAAAAATAAATAACATAGGTTGCCAACCTGCTTGCTATACTTGGCAACTATGACAAAATAGCCCCTTAATGAGGCAACATACGGGAGGCTTATGTTTAGCAATGGGTTTTGGAAATTAACAACTTTACTTTTTTGTATAACTCATTTTGCTATTTCCTTTGTTTGTTTATTTTATTTGGTAATTAGAAGTTAATTTAATACTTTAATTTAAGCGTGGTACTGCACCTATATTAATTGTATAGTTGTAGCACGAATGGGAAGGGCCACGCTCTCACAGAATACCAGCGTAAAATAACAGATTAATGCTGCTGTGTTTCGTATGGTGAGTGTAAAGAAACGGAGACCTGTTTTACTAGAAAAGAGGCATTCTATCTTAGTCCTCACGGCTGACAGCGCATCTGCATTTTAATTCGCAAACGAAGATAGATGTAGATGTCTATGGACCACAGCAACCACTTACCATCAGGTGGACTGTGTGCTCGCTTGTGACCTTTATCCTATAAAAAAATTGAATCTACGTGTAGTATTAAGACTTTATTCGCCTTACTCTCAGATGAAGCCACTCACAGTCCACTTAACGGTAATTGGACATTACATCCAACTTAAAAAAAGATACAGTTGCGTCGTGACCTCATGAAACTAAGTTGGAATGCCTCATAGCCTATTGTTATACTGGCTCTGTATATCCGGGATACGGGACCGGGATACAATAGTGCACTGTAGAAAAGGTGTGCAACAAATTCTATTTAAAAAAAATAATCAAGTAGAATTAATTCTTAATTCATATGTATCGAATCATATGCTCAGCGTTTCTCTGCGTGATAGATTTTAAAAGAAGGATATCCGCAGTAGAACCAGAGTAACTGACATATCCTAACTTTAGCTTACTAATGTAAGCTAAAGTGTCAATGGGCGGACCATATAGCTCGAAGAACCGTTCTCGAGTGGTAGTCTCGTATCGATAGGAAAAGTGTAGGGCGACCCCCCACTAGATGGAATGACGACCTGGTAAGACATAAAAAGTAAAAGTAAAGTTGCAAGTCCCAGCAGTGGGACAGAAATAGGCTATACATTATTTGACAGAAATAGGGACAGCCCACTGCTGGGCACAGGCCTCCTCTCATTTCTGAGAGGGTTTTAGGGCAAGGAAATGTCCGCCATGCTGCCCAAATGCGTGTTGGTGAACTTCATGTCTTTAAAATATTTTTTCTTATTTATCATATGTGTAGGTTTTCTCATGATGTTTTCCTTCCCCGCCGAGCATGTGGTAAATCGGCACTTAAAATTGCAATTAACAATTTCATTGGTACCAGCGGGGATCGAACCCGGGTTGCTCGCGTACTGTGAAACTTACAGCAAGCGCTAACCTTCTGAGCTAATACGGTTCACGGCTCACGGTAAGACGTACAGGAAGTCAATGGATGTAGGTGGCTCGGAACCGTGTTTTGCGGCATTCCTTGGAGGCCTATGTTCAGCAGTGGATTTGTGAAGGGCTGTAATGATGGTGATGATGATGTATCGAATTAAAATCAGAATCGAAAGGCAAATCGATTCACGTCGTTTACTCCCAGAGTCGCAAATCCCACAGGTCTAAGGTTACAAAGCGAAATGATGCAGTGTACCGCAATTGCAATGTTATACCGTTGCTCCAATAACGGATGTGTGTGCGAACGTGCGGCTTGGATTTCCTATGACATAACCTATGATAACGTATGCTAAACTGCGGGTTTATTTTATAGTTCTTATTAATGTATTGAGAAAGATGAAGAATTTATTTGTAAGTTGAACGTTTGCGATGTCTAATATATAAAAATTAACGTTTGTTTGTTTTGTATTTTATGCGGTACCATACCGTTCTAATGCGCTAAACCTTTGTCAACATATTGCTTGCACTTGCGCGAAGGTTATAGGCATAGTACAATTTACTTACAGTGTGCTTACAGTAAGTGAAATTTATTTGAAATTAATACGCTATTCAACTTTAATGAATGTATTATCATTACTAATTAAACAATACAACTCTTCGAAATTTAAAACAATATTTCGACAATTATTTTTAGGGTTCCGTAGCCAAATGGCAAAAAACGGACCTTTATGGATTCGTCATGTCTGTCTGTCTGTCTGTCCGTCCGTATGTCACAGCCACTTTTTTCCGAAACTATAACAACTATGCTGTTGAAACTTGGAATGTAGATGTATTCTGTGAACCGCATTAAGATTTTTACACAAAAATAGAAAAAAAAAACAGTAAATTTTGGGGGTTCCCCATACTTAGAACTAAAACTCAAAAATTTTTTTTCATCAAAACCATACATGTGGGATATCTATGGATAGGTCTTCAAAAATGATATTGAGGTTTCTAATATCATTTTTTTCTATATTGAACAGTTTGCGCGAGAGTCACTTCCAAAGTAGTAAAATGATTGTCCCCCCCCGTAACTTCGAAAATAAGAGAATGATAAAACTAAAAAAATATGTGATGTACATTAATTACCATGTAAACTTCCACCGAAAATTGGTTTCAACGAGATCTAGTAAGTACTTTTTTTTTAATACGTCATAAATCGTAAACCGCAATTTACCTTTCATTCAATCAACTCAAACATATAAATAAAAAATACACTATCATTAAAACATCGATCAAAGTTACAACGAACTACAAGAACTTTTATAATATGTTACTTGATGCTACGGAACCCTTCATGGGCGAGTCATACTCGCACTTCGCCGTTTTTTTTTCTGTGGCAGCAACGCGCCGGGTACCTGTTAGTAATATAATTTATGCCATAAAGAACACAAATGTAAAAAGTGGGTCTAGTTCTGTACAAAAGACTTGAGTGTGCTGACAAGTGTAAAATAAAAAAAATTGCACCACCGACTTCAATTTTAACCTTCATCAAATTGATATGCGACAACCTGCGAAGTATATAGTATATTAAATATAATTGGTAAATCCAATTGGGCATACCTTAAGCGCATAAAAAAATACGTATAACATGATTATACGGAATTTTAAAGTAGTTTAAATACATTTCGACAGCACTATCGGCTTCAACACCCTCGAAACTCATGAAAATGACATCCAAGATGAAAAAATTGATAACCATTGCAGCTGCCACCTTGGATTTACATTTCGACAGCACTATCCCCTTCAACACCCTCGAAAACCATGAAAATGACATCCAAGATGAAAAAATTGATATCTATTGCAGCCGCCATCTTGGATTTACATTTCGACAGCACTATCGGCTTCAACACCCTCGAAAACCATGAAAATGACACCCATGATGAAAAATTGATATCTATTGCAGCCGCCATCTTGGATTTACATTTCGACAGCACTATCGGCTTTAACACCCTCGAAAACCATGAAAATGACACCAATGATAAAAAATTGGTACCTGCTTCAGCCGCCATCTTGGATTTACATTTCCACAGCACTATCGGCTTCAACACCCTCGAAACCCATGAAAATGACACCCATGATAAAAAAAATTGGTACCCATTGCAGCCGCCACCTTGAATTTACATTTCGACAGCACTATCGGCTTCAACTCTCTCGAAAACCATGAAAATGACACCCATGATGAAAAAATTTATACCTATTGCGGCCGCCATCTTGGATTTATATTTCGACAACCCTATCGGTTTCAACACTCGAAAACCATGAAATGTCACCCATGACAAAAAAATTGATACTACTTACTTTTAGTACGTACTACTATTATTTATTCTGTGCTTTTAAAATATTGTAATAAAAAAATCTCTTATTATTATTATAATCAGGTATTTAAGAAATTTGGATATTCGAATATTGTGTATTTGTACAGCTATTTTTTTGGAGCCGCTGCAAACATCCGAAACAATGTCCACTCACGACGGCGACTGACCAGTATATAAAAAGTACTCTGTGCGTCGAACTGAGTGAGTAAACTACTCTGTGGCTTTAGCTCCCTTTACAGAATTAATTTACATACAAGGCTACCAAATCAACGAAAATTTCGCCATTTTGGAGCCGAAAAAAATTAATTATAGCTAAACGAAACAAAATTACATTGCCATTTACATTCAGTGGCTTCCCACATGATAGATGAAGAGATTAAAAAATAGATTGAGTTAAACAATTGATATTTTCAAAAGTTAGAGTGTTTACAAGCCTTCCGGACTTGATAAATCCACACCATAAGCCACTAAAACCCCTTTTTTTATTTAATAATAGCAATTAATCGATTTAAAAAATATATTAATAAGTTCAACAATCATTTATCTTTCTAACAATGTGCTTTTTATATCATTTATATGTATAATATGATTGCTAGATACGATTTTATTCGATAAAACGTTGGAATCTTAATTTTTAGGCGATAGTAGAACATACCTTGCGCTTTCTTAAGCGCTTAAGGTATGCAATATATACGATTTGAAATAAAAAAATAATTTTCCAAATCGGTTCAGGCGTCTTCAAGTAATCGGTGAACAAACATGAAAAAACAGATTCCGACGAATTGAGAACCTCCTCCTTTTTGAAGGTAGTTGAATAAAAGGGTTGAGATCTGAGCAGACTCCATAGCAGTTGTTTAAGGCACATTTTTAAGAATGTACAAAGTTCTTGAGAGCTGAAAGCGTATTAGGTATGCAAAATTGTAGGTACAAGGTGTAGGTATACTATTTTTTTTTAATTTCGTGGGGTTCAAAATGACTCAAAATATTACACGTGGCAGAGTCACGCTGCAACTATTTATTTATTGATAGAAATCACATAGGTATACAGACTTTAGGAGCTTTCCGAAAATCAGTTGTACCCTTCCTAAAGTAACAATTTTTTAAAGCATAGAGTGACAACCGAGCACACAGTCCACGTGATGGTAAGTGGTTGCTGTGACCCATAGACATCTACATTTATCCTCAATTAAGAATAAAATGCAGATGCGCCATCACCCGTGAGGACTAAGATGGAATGCCTCGTTTTCAGTAAAAAGGGCATCCGGTTCTCTACACTCACCATACGAAACACAGCAGCATTAAGCTACTATTATTAACAGTGGTAGAGCCACGCGGCAGCTTTTGCTGTCGCACGGATGGGCCGGCTCGAACCGGGGTGGTACCACGACCTCACAGAATACCAGCGTGAAGTAGAGGTTTACCTCTGAGTTTCGCTTGGTGAGTGCAGGTGGCCGGAGGCCCTTTTTACTGGAAATGAGGCATTCCATCTTAGTCCTCACGGGTGGCAACGCATCTGCATCTTGATTCGCAAACGAGGATAGATGTAGATGTCTATGGGCCGCAGCAACCACTTACCATCAGGTGCACTGTGTGCTTGTTTGTCACCCTTATCCTATAAAAAAAAACTATTTTACGCTGGTATTCTGTGAGAGGGTACATGATACGTATAGCTGCAGCGTGGCTCTACCGCGGAAGATGGATGACACTGATTATTTATTACTATGCATTAATTTAATTTTAGTGACGCAGTTAAGTATCTAATTCCACAAGACTGCATTTTGATTACACACAGTACAATTAATAACAACAGATTAAATAATACAACTCATTATTGTAGATAACTGATATTAAACCAGTTTCATATTACTCTTGCTCATTACTTGATTTGAATACACACCTGTGCACGTCACGTTGAAGGGAGCAAGGTCGTTAGTTATAGCATTACGCTTTAGACTGGTTAAATTAGCTTCCTACTGAAACACCTTTATTGTGGAGGTAATTAATTTATTTGTTTAGGCTTTATTTGCCCACCAAGTACAAACAAAAAAGGCGGACGCTTTTTTGTTTTTAACTTCCCGCTTTGAATTTTATTTTTAGAATGTGTGTGCGTGCGTGTGTGTGTGTGTGTGTGTGTGTGTGTGTGTGTGTGTGTGTGTGTGTGTGTGTGTATGTAACAGTATCAGCAACAACGCTGGGATCTTCCGACGAGTAGCAAACCCGCCCCCAAGGGTAGGATGCAAAAAATGTCCGCATCCCGTCCCAATCGGCCGACCTATAGTGTCAAATACGGTAGCAAGCTGATATCTGTCCGGATGAGAGGTCAGCAGAAGGCCCAACAGGGAAGGTACATGGTCCTCCACATCTGGGATCCGCGTAGGCGAACTAACCAGTTGCGTTAGACCATATGCCAAGGCAAAGTCATAGACAGATCTACCCGCATGATCGGTTAAACGAGAACCAATCCATTCAGTGTGGTAGGCGTTAAAATCACCTAGTATCACGATCTCTGCGGATGGGACCTGTTGTAGCACGGAGTCTGCAGTCATTTGGACGTGGTTGATGAATCGGTCTGTGTCGGCATTACCGCTATGGGACCTATAGAGGCACCCGTAGACGCGGGGATGGTCGTCGCTGTCTACGCGCAGGCATAGGATGGACAGGTCCGTACCTTCAAGACTGCCGAGGCGTCGAAAACAGATGTCCTCTCTAACGTACACGCAAACTCCAGCCCGGGGCACAAAGGAGTGTTCTAATTTGTACCCCGGGCAGGAGAGGTATGAAGTATCAGCCGGAGAGGACACCTAAGTCTCGGTTGAAACGAGCAAGGCCGGCTTCGCCGTCTCTAGATGGTAATGGACAGCGTTAAGGTTGGAATGAAGTCCCCTGATATTGCAAAAATTCACGGATAGCGTGACAGGGGTCGCCTTGGTTTTATTGTTCCGCTTGCCCCGAACAGCATTAGTCGCGAGCGGAATTTTGCCCCAATTATCTAGAGTATAAAAACAATTTTGGATGAGATATTGTTTTAGTTTCTTTTGAAAATGTTTTAATGGAAGTTCTCGAATTTCAACAGGAAGTTTATTATATACTTTTATGCACATAATGGGACAATATTTCTGAAAAAAGGCAGATTTACATAATCTAAAATTTAATCTTGTTACGTCTCTATGTGGGAATCTTTTATCTGTGTTATCAACACACCTCTGAAATAAATGTGGATATTTTTTACGAAAGTTCAGATTTCATACACGTACATGAAACACAGAGTCATGATTTTTAATTGCTTAAAGAGAAGATGATACAACCAGACCCGGAACACTTATTTGTGGGACATACGAACACTTGTTCCGAGCGGGATTCAAATCCGCGTCCTTACAATCGCAGTCACGCTCGTTACTTCACCACGGAGCCATCAGTTCACTTAAAAACTTAGAGCATCTTAAATACGCTTACGTCACAGTATAAATATATCATATTTATACTGTGCTTACGTTCCATTATAACATCATTATAACACATGTTTATTTGTGTCCCGAATAGTTGCTATTAACTATTCTCGGAACGCGTTACTCCCAGGGAATGCCCCCAGACACAATCTTAGTCATCTCATGCATCTAATCGGGAATACGTCCGTCATTCGTAGTAGATACTAATTAAAGCTTGTTTGTTAAACTAATTAGGCATTAAGTTGACTCATCGGTTAGAAAGGTTTAATTTTTTTAAATTAAAGTAACACACCCACATAAATACATGTAAACAGTGAAGTTAGTCTATATAAGTATCATCGATATCTATGTACTACGCACTAAATTTCGCATTCCGAACATTGACTATGTCCAACTGAGCTGTACTGCAGTCCGTACACTAAACTAAATATTGCGTAAATTGAAGATTTGTGAATTCCATAAGATAATTATTATTACACTTTATTTAGAAAACCGTGGTAGCTCAGATGGTTAGTGCTCGCTGTAAGCTTCACAGTACTCGAGCAACCCGGGTTCGATCCCCGCTGGCACAAATGAAATTGTTAATTGCAATTTTAAGTGCTGATTTACCACGTGCTCAGCGGTGAAGGAAAACATCGTGAGGAAACCTGCATGTCTGAGAAATAACAAAAAAAATATTTCGAAGACATTTGAAGTTCGCCAACACGCATTGGGGCAGCGCGGCGGACATTTCCTTGCCCTAAAACCCTCTCAGAAATGAGAGGACGCCTGATTCCAGCAGTGGGACGTAAATAGGCTGCAACTTTACTTTACTTTTACTTTATTTGGTTGTTTGAAATATGTCTGATTAGATTAAAATAACGAGTATTTTATATTAAATTCTTATATTTATTTTATATTAATATTTTTTTTTATATGATAAGGGTGACAAACGAGCACACAGTCCACCTGATGGTAAGTGGTTGCTGCGGCCCGTAGACATCTACATCTATCCTCATTCGCGAATCAAAATGCAGATGCGTTGTCACCCGTGAGGACTAAGATGGAATGCCTCATTTCCAGTAAAAAGGGCGTCCGGCCATCTGCACTCACCAAGCGAAACGCAGAGGTAAACCTCTACTTCACGCTGGTATTCTGTGAGGTCGTGGTACCACCCCGGTTCGAGCTGGCCCATCCGTGCGACAACAAAAGCTGCCGCGTGGCTCTACCACTGTTAAAATTATTTGTGAATTCCATAAGATAATTATTATTACACTTTATTTAGAAAACCATGGTAGCTCAGATAGTTAGTGCTCGCTGTAAACTTCACAGTACTCGAGCAACCCGGGTTCGATTCCCGCCAGCACCAATGAAATAGTTAATTGCAATTTTAAGTGCTGATTTACCACGTGCTCGGCGGTGAAGGAAAACATCGTGAGGAAACCTGCATGTCTGAGAAATAACAAAAAAAAATATTTCGAAGACATGTGAAGTTCGCCAACACGCATTGGAGCAGCGCGGCGGACATTTCCTTGCCCTAAAACCCTCTCAGAAATGAGAGGAGGCCTGTGCCCAGCGAAAAAAGGCTGCAACTTTAATTTACTTTTACTTTATTTAGAAATATATTTGTTTAGATTAAAATAACTAGCATTTTATATTAAATTCTTATATTTATTTTATATTAATATCTTATTTTATATTAAATTAAAGTGTCCGCGCATACGCGACTCTACTATCTACCGCGCATGCGCGAAGACGTAGAGTAGCGCACAATTTTTGTTTGGAATATCTTCTCTAGTACGTAGTACATATAACTCAATGATAAGTATACAGGGTTATTTTACAAAAACCGGCCAAATTAGCAGAGAAGGTTCAGAATAAGTAATATAGGTGGAGAAAAATTTATTAAAAACATTTCGTACATTTTGTCCTTTTTATCTTTTAATTTTAAAATGCGTGGTAATGCATAATTCTACCGCATTACCGCCGGTGCTTAATTCGATTGTATGTTTTTTTTTTATAGGATAAGGTTGACAAACGAGCACACAGTCCACCTGATGGTAAGTGGTTGCTGCGGCCCATAGACATCTACATCTATCTTCAACTAAGAATCAAAATGCAGATGCGTTGTCACCCATGAGGACTAAGATGGAATGCCTCATTTCCAGTAAAAGGGTCTCCGGTTCTCTACACTCACCATACGAAACAGACCAGAGTGAAACTGCTATTTTAGGCTGGTATTCTGTGAGAGCGTGGTCCTTCCCCGGTCGAGCCGACTCATTCGTGCTACAACTATATCACTAATATAGCTGCAGCATGGCTCTACCACGTATAGAATGAATTTGTATGTGTGTTACCTTATAACTTTTTACTGGGTGAACCGATTTCGACGATTCTTTTTTTATTTGAAAGCTGGTGCTTCACATGTGGTCCCATATAAATTTGATCGAGGTCTGACAAGTAGTTTTTGAGTTATCCTTAATAATTTATATTGAAGTCGGTCATCATACAAAATTTTTAATTTTACTAATTGAAGACTCGAACCTGCAGTCTCACTGTCGTATATTTGTTTCTCTTTTTTTTATCTAAGCCTTTCTTCATATATAACGTGCACATAGCCCACTTGATGGTAAGTGGATAGCATGCTCCGAGATACCTTTATAATTTTCCTAATGAAATTAAAATGAGAAACGAACTTACCGTACACCTGATGGTAAGTGGTTACTGTATTCCTAAGACACCTGCCGCCAGCTTGTAACAAAGAAGGCTGTGGCGGCACTAACGTTACCACACAAGCGAAATACATCGAAGCCTAAATCGCGCTATCAAAATTCCGAAGTAAGAGCAGTATATATTTTAAAATAGCTTGTCGTGAAGCGACTATAAAAAAAAAGAACCTAACCTAAGAACAACAAAACAACAAAAATAGAACAAGAAAATAATATATTTAAAATTTTAAAAGATATTTACAATTTTTTATAAAAAAATGAAATATGATGATGGTGATGGGTGACGTGAAATTACAATTAGATAGAAAATAAAGATTAGGAGAATATGGTAGCGGAGCCTGAAGGTCAAAGCGGCACACGCTGCGCTTGGAGTAGGAGTAGGCACACGCTGCGCTTGGAGTTTCTTGGTGGCGGTGGCACGCAGCGCCTGGTCTAGGCACACGCAGCGTCCGAAGCCGGCACACGTAGCGTCTGGAGTAGGTGTTCTCAGCGCCTGGAGCAAACAGACGCAGTGCCCAAAGGTAGCACGGGCACTAGCAGGTGGAGGCGCAGGCGACGACTCCAGATGAAAGTAAAGGTTTGTAGGATCCCGGAGTAGTGCGGCCCCGCGCTTGAAGTAGACTACGCCGACGACTTCAGGTGTAGATAGAGGCTTGCAGGATCCCGGAGCAGTGCGGCCTCGCGCTTGAAGCAGACTACGCCGACGACTTCAGGTGTAGATGGAGGCTTGCAGGATCCCGGGGCAGTGCGGCCCCGGGATAAGGCCTTTATGAGATGCTTCACATTTGGAAGCTGAAGTGAGACTCTCTGTATTGACCGATGATTCGGCTTTTATACCTTTTTAGAGAGAACGGGAAATTATTTAAATTAAAAGCAAATTTTTGTAAATGGCCCAGAGTAAAAGAGTATTTATGTGGAAATATTGAAATAAAAACATCAGACCGATAACGAATTCGAAAAAAATTGCCATAATGATTTCTTATATTTACGCGAACACTACACATTTAAATAAAACTAATTTTACGGATTTTATCGCGTATATTAACTTTTTTACATTCCCGACGTTTCAAGCACTTTACAGCACTCATGGTCACGGGGGGGACTGAGGTGTATGACTTCCCAATGTCATAGTTAACCACGGCTACCTCCAGATTAAAAAATTATTAATTTTTGATCCGATCTACGCAGTATGAACTTACAGTATCACGAAGTCTTGCAGTTGTATGCTTGGGTTGAGATTTAATTTTATTAATTATGGGATCCCAAGCAGATGGTAGCACCCAGCCATCTTCTCTATTGAAATTAGGATGTTTCTTGATTTCAATAGCCTCGCGAATCATCCTTGGAAGGAATCGGTGTTCTTTAGCGAGGATTTGTGGTCTATCAAATCTAATGTAGTGACGGGGGCGATCCTGTACATGTTCACAGACTGCAGACTTCCCGGAGCGTCTATTCTTCACATCAGCTATGTGTTCTTTAACGCGGGTTTTTATAGATCTTTTAGTTTGTCCTATATAAGAGAGACCACATTCACAATCAAGCTTGTACACTCCTGCATCTTGCAGAGGAATATTACACTTGACTGATGGTAAAAACTGACTAATCTTCTTCGGCGGCATGAAATATGTTTTAATGGAAGCACGCTTCAAGATGTAGCCAATCTTGTCAGTGAGACCTCTGACATATGGCAGTACAGCAGGCACTCGCTCGACTGTGGCCGGCTTCACTCGTTCACTGTGACGTAGGCGCGGGACCCGAAGCTTATTGTCGTGCAAAACTTGCTTGACGTGTTGGAGCTCGGCGGCCAGGTGTTTACTATCACAGATCCCTCGTGCTCTCTGAAACAAAGATTTACCCACGGTAGCTAACTGTGAAGGATGGTGGTGAGAATCACCGTTTAAGTATCTATCTGTATGGGTCTTTTTTCTATATACAGTGTGGCTCAAGGTGTTATCAGGATTCCGAATTACTAATACATCTATAAAAGCTAAAGAATTGTTTGCCTCTAACTCCATTGTGAACTGAATTTTAGAATTTAAGGAGTTAAGATGGTCTAGAAATGCAGTTACTTTATCTAAAGGGAGAATTGTGAAAGTGTCGTCTACGTACCGCTTGTAGAATCTTGGGTTTACGGGAGAAGTACGCAGGGCTTTCTCCTCAAAGTCCTCCATGAACATATCGGCAATAATGGGAGATACAGGTGAGCACATCGCCACTCCATCTACTTGCTTGTAGAACTCCTCCTTCCACAATAGGTAGCCAGATGTAAGGCATTGTGTAAGTAATACTGCATATTCTACAGGCATGTTGTTTTGCTCTAGCCTTCTAGTTACAATCGAGATGCAGTCTTCAACAGGTAAGCATGTGAACAGAGACTGCACATCAAAACTGACCATAGTTTCATTGTCTGCCAGATGTAAGTCTTTAATCTCGCTGACAAAATGGTATGAATCCTTTGTGTGTGCTCTTGTATGTCCCCTAAGCGGTGAGAGTATATTCGCTAAGTGTTGAGCCAATTTGTAAGTTGGTGAATCGATTTGGCTCACTATAGGACGTAGTGGAGCATTGGGCTTGTGTATTTTTGGTAACCCATACAATTTCGGTGGTTTGGCACACGTAGGTATTATCGATTTTACGTCTAGATTTAATCTTTCGGAGTGTTTCTTTATGAGATCACTAGTTGTTTTGAGTGTGTTATTTGTTGGGTCATTTTTAACCTTTTTATAAGTACTTGCATCCGACAAAAGTTCTTGTATTTTAGAATTATAATCCGACGTATCCATGACTACCGTGGCATTTCCCTTATCTGCGCGGAGAATCGTGAGTTCTCGTTTATTGCGTAGGTTATTCAACGCTTTAAATTCGTCTTTAGGTAGATTCGGTTTTGGCGCAGAACTTCGACGTAACATAGACGAAATGTCTTGACGTATCGCTTCCAAATCTTCCTTTCGCATATTGTTTTTAAATAAGCAGTCCTCGACACTGCAGATAATTTCTTCGTACGGTAATTTTTTAGGTGTTAAAGCAAAATTAAGGCCTTTCGATAATACTCTAATTGTTGCATCATCCAGTTTGTTTTGACAGATTATAGACCGCGCTTAATCTATGATCCGCGTTCGTAGTCAATGGTTGCGTTTCGTTCTTACGTTGACTCAGATGTTTGACATTTAATTTGGTGGTTAATTTTTGATATTTTACTATATGTTTGTTTTTGCATTCATTATATTTATTAATTTCTCGTTTATTTAACGTTTCGATGCAAACATTATATTGAAATGTCGTTAAAACTGCCTTTAACTCACTGAATGATGTGTCTATGGATTTGTTTATGGCATGTAGATCGGAGCGTTTTTGTTGGATTACCGTTCGTAACAACTTTTTACTTGCCTGATTTAAGATCTTAGCGCTTCCTCGAATGTCCATTTTAGTGGATATTTTGACACACGTAGGAATGAGATTATTGTCGCGACATCTCTTCAAGAAGTTTAATGCTGTTAGATTAGACCTCCAGATTAAAAAAATATTAATTTTTGATCCGATCTAGCCGTGGTTAACTATGACATTGGGACGTCATACACCTCAGTCCCCCCCGTGACCATGAGTGCTGTAAAGTGCTTGAAACGTCGGGAATGTAAAAAATTTAATATACGCGATAAAATCCGTAAAATTAGTTTTATTTAAATGTGTAGTGTTCGCGTAAATATAAGAAATCATTATGTGAACCAGTACGGACTGGTAATTGCAAATAAAATTCACCGATTAGAAGATCTCATGACTAAGCGCGCAAGATATCTAACAGCATTAAACTTCTTGAAGAGATGTCGCGACAATAATCTCATTCCTACGTGTGTCAAAATATCCACTAAAAAGGACATTCGAGGAAGCGCTAAGATCTTAAATCAGGCAAGTAAAAAGTTGTTACGAACGGTAATCCAACAAAAACGCTCCGATCTACATGCCATAAACAAATCCATAGACACATCATTCAGTGAGTTAAAGGCAGTTTTAACGACATTTCAATATAATGTTTGCATCGAAACGTTAAATAAACGAGAAATTAATAAATATAACGAATGCAAAAACAAACATATAGTAAAATATCAAAAATTAATGACCAAATTAAATGTCAAACATCTGAGTCAACGTAAGAACGAAACGCAACCATTGACTACGAACGCGGATCATAGATTAAGCGCGGTCTATAATCTGTCAAAACAAACTCTGGATGATGCAACAATTAGAGTATTATCGAAAGGCCTTAATTTTGCTTTAACACCTAAAAAATTACCGTACGAAGAAATTATCTGCAGCGTCGAGGACTGCTTATTTAAAAACAATATGCGAAAGGAAGATTTGGAAGCGATACGTCAAGACATTTCGTCTATGTTACGTCAAAGTTCTGCGCCAAAACCGAATCTACCTAAAGACGAATTTAAAGCGTTGAATAACCTACGCAATAAACGAGAACTCACGATTCTCCGCGCAGATAAGGGAAATGCCACGGTAGTCATGGATACGTCGGATTATAATTCTAAAATACAAGAACTTTTGTCGGATGCAAGTACTTATAAAAAGGTTAAAAATGACCCAACAAATAACACACTCAAAACAACTAGTGATCTCATAAAGAAACACTCCGAAAGATTAAATCTAGACGTAAAATCGATAATACCTACGTGTGCCAAACCACCGAAATTGTATGGGTTACCAAAAATACACAAGCCCAATGCTCCACTACGTCCTATAGTGAGCCAAATCGATTCACCAACTTACAAATTGGCTCAACACTTAGCGAATATACTCTCACCGCTTAGGGGACATACAAGAGCACACACAAAGGATTCATACCATTTTGTCAGCGAGATTAAAGACTTACATCTGGCAGACAATGAAACTATGGTCAGTTTTGATGTGCAGTCTCTGTTCACATGCTTACCTGTTGAAGACTGCATCTCGATTGTAACTAGAAGGCTAGAGCAAAACAACATGCCTGTAGAATATGCAGTATTACTTACACAATGCCTTACATCTGGCTACCTATTGTGGAAGGAGGAGTTCTACAAGCAAGTAGATGGAGTGGCGATGTGCTCACCTGTATCTCCCATTATTGCCGATATGTTCATGGAGGACTTTGAGGAGAAAGCCCTGCGTACTTCTCCCGTAAACCCAAGATTCTACAAGCGGTACGTAGACGACACTTTCACAATTCTCCCTTTAGATAAAGTAACTGCATTTCTAGACCATCTTAACTCCTTAAATTCTAAAATTCAGTTCACAATGGAGTTAGAGGCAAACAATTCTTTAGCTTTTATAGATGTATTAGTAATTCGGAATCCTGATAACACCTTGAGCCACACTGTATATAGAAAAAAGACCCATACAGATAGATACTTAAACGGTGATTCTCACCACCATCCTTCACAGTTAGCTACCGTGGGTAAATCTTTGTTTCAGAGAGCACGAGGGATCTGTGATAGTAAACACCTGGCCGCCGAGCTCCAACACGTCAAGCAAGTTTTGCACGACAATAAGCTTCGGGTCCCGCGCCTACGTCACAGTGAACGAGTGAAGCCGGCCACAGTCGAGCGAGTGCCTGCTGTACTGCCATATGTCAGAGGTCTCACTGACAAGATTGGCTACATCTTGAAGCGTGCTTCCATTAAAACATATTTCATGCCGCCGAAGAAGATTAGTCAGTTTTTACCATCAGTCAAGTGTAATATTCCTCTGCAAGATGCAGGAGTGTACAAGCTTGATTGTGAATGTGGTCTCTCTTATATAGGACAAACTAAAAGATCTATAAAAACCCGCGTTAAAGAACACATAGCTGATGTGAAGAATAGACGCTCCGGGAAGTCTGCAGTCTGTGAACATGTACAGGATCGCCCCCGTCACTACATTAGATTTGATAGACCACAAATCCTCGCTAAAGAACACCGATTCCTTCCAAGGATGATTCGCGAGGCTATTGAAATCAAGAAACATCCTAATTTCAATAGAGAAGATGGCTGGGTGCTACCATCTGCTTGGGATCCCATAATTAATAAAATTAAATCTCAACCCAAGCATACAACTGCAAGACTTCGTGATACTGTAAGTTCATACTGCGTAGATCGGATCAAAAATTAATAATTTTTTAATCTGGAGGTAGCCGTGGTTAACTATGACATTGGGAAGTCATACACCTCAGTCCCCCCCGTGACCATGAGTGCTGTAAAGTGCTTGAAACGTCGGGAATGTAAAAAAGTTAATATACGCGATAAAATCCGTAAAATTAGTTTTATTTAAAAATTGCCATGACGACCAGATAAACAACGATGTCAAAACATGTAAATTTTTAGTTTCAGGCTCGTTATTAAGAAACGGCAAGTTTTAAGTAAGAAATGAGATATTATTGATATAGGAAAAAAGGTAGCGCAACAGCGCGCACGAAACCCGAAATTGCAGAGTTACGGAGAACTAAATAAAAGATCGAAAAAGATAGACTCATGAAATGTGAAATGACAGCATGAAAATACGAAGTGAAAATGATTTGTTATGGTCTAAAAACGTTACAGGATCCTATGGAAATAAAGGTGATGCAAAAAGAAAATCAAAAACAGAATGGAAAAATAAATTTAAAACAGTGTAAAATGATATGTAAGTACCATAACACTACATTTTCCCCCCGACCCTGGAAAATTTTTGACTCAGCAAAAATTTTGACATGTACATTCTAAAATAAACCATAAAAACACAGCTTTGCAGAAACAGACATCAACAGGCAAAATCAGATATACTATCTCTTACATTCATCATCTGCATTCAGGTAAGGGTGGAGTTCACATTCAATGACTACCACTCTAAAAGTGTGTTTTCGAAAGGACATTCAGGCTTATTTAAGGAGTTGTCATCCGCTCCTACGTGGAGAAAAAAAATTAAATTAAGGGAGTAGTCAGCCGCTCCCAAGTGAAGATAAAGATAAAGAAAATTAAGGGAGTTGTCAGCCGCTCCCAAGTGAAGATAAAGATAAAGAACTTAATCCCAAGCAAGCTTAGTCGAAGAGACCGAAGCCCATATCTTCATCGTCACAATCAGATTCTTCCTTCTTGGTCTCTTTCTCTTCCTTCTTCTACTCAGCTGCCGGCGCTGCAGCAGTGGCGACCGCGGCCACGGGTGCTGCTCCACCGACGGGCATGGTCGACAACTTCTCACGACCCTGCGCGATCAGCTCTTCAACACTCTTGCCATTGAGTTCCGAGATGACCTTCTTCAGTTACTTGGAGTCTGCCTCAATACCCACAGAGCTAAGGATCTTCTTAACGTCAGCAGCGCCTAGCCTGCAGGATGCGCCTGGCCTGCAGGATCCGCCTGGCCTGCAGGATCCCAGCGTCTGGCCTGCAGGATCCCGGGGCAGAGCGGCCCCGGGATAAGGCCTTTATGAGATGCTTCACATTTGGAAGCTGAAGTGAGACTCTCTGTATTGACCGATGATTCGGCTTTTATACCTTTTTAGAGAGAACGGGAAATTATTTAAATTAAAAGCAAATTTTTGTAAATGGCCCAGAGTAAAAGAGTATTTATGTGGAAATATTGAAATAAAAACATCAGACCGATAACGAATTCGAATAAAAATTGCCATGACGACCAGATAAACAACGATGTCAAAACATGTAAATTTTTAGTTTCAGGCTCGTTATTAAGAAACGGCAAGTTTTAAGTAAGAAATGAGATATTATTGATATAGGAAAAAAGGTAGCGCAACAGCGCGCACGAAACCCGAAATTGCAGAGTTACGGAGAACTAAATAAAAGATCGAAAAAGATAGACTCATGAAATGTGAAATGACAGCATGAAAATACGAAGTGAAAATGATTTGTTATGGTCTAAAAACGTTACAGGATCCTATGGAAATAAAGGTGATGCAAAAAGAAAATCAAAAACAGAATGGAAAAATAAATTTAAAACAGTGTAAAATGATATGTAAGTACCATAACACTACAAGGTCCGAACTACCACTCAGAGCTTTGCTGCTCCCCGGGTTAAACACCTTGCCCGGTGGGAGGTCTCTCCTTTTCCTTTCAAAGCCAAGAGGCTATAGATGTGTTGTCACCTCCGAAGACTAAGATGGAATGTCATGCAGCCTGTTATTCTAGGTTCACTATATCCTTAAGACAGAAAAACAGCAAATGCAAGTACTGCTCTTTGTCGGCAAAAGTAGGTAAGAAGATGGAGCCTATCCAGATGACTTCTAGGCAGGAAACCACCACCACCACCTAGAGGAGTTCTACCACTTTTTATATCTCTAATTGAGGCCCGTATTAAGAAACGTTACTCAGTTCAAGTACACGCACTTGAGTAAAATATTGAGGTTATGATCTTTTTAATAAACATATCTCAAGATGCGGTTTAGGTTTACGATATCAGCTGAGTGTCACACTGATTAATAAACGAAACTCGGCTCTCAAGTGTGTGTACTTGAATGCAAGTCACAGAACAGTATTCCTAAGTATAGTGTTTTGAGATACTGTTTTTATGTGTTTAATAATTAGCAACGATCTTGAAATGCTGATGATTGATGAGTTCGTCGTTGAGTGACGTTTATTAATACGGGCTAAGACTTGTGTGGTGGGAGGACAGTCGGGATGTAGAGTGAGTTTTTGACGAAGATACGAATACCCGTCTTTAGTGTACGTCACGATACTCTTTACAATAATATAAGCTGAACACCGTTTCTACAGACAGCTTACAATAATCAATTTGCACGAGGGTAGCAAAACGTTTACAATCTCTGTAGGTGCGTTATTCCTTAAGGTTCAAAAGTACTACCCATGTTTCCAATTAGGTGGACGCAGCTATTTAGCGGTATTTTTTTATTGTGGAGAAATCCTCATGGATGGTATCCATGAGGATTTCGGAAGGTTATGCCGGACTTCTACCGGCCAAAACCCCACGGAGGTCACCATCAGCGTATATGAGGGATCTCTATTCGGAACGCAACCGGGGCCCCTCTCTCGCTTTGCTCTATTAAAGCACGTCCCGGGGGCAGTCCTTACTGCCCCCAGCACCCTTGCAATGCTATCACGGTACTCAAGACCACCTTCGAGTCAGCGTCCTCCTCAGGTCCTCCTCCTTCTGGACCATAGCGGATCCACAGAAGGCGGCTACGGCCCTCCACCCGGAGTCCCTGCTCAGCATCGCCGATGCGACTGCTGGCAGGGAGAGGTTCTGACCGATCCGGCCTATCAGGACCGTCCGCTAGCGTTCCTACGCTGGGCATGTTGCCAGCGTATGGGTTGCGGAGTGCTGTTCCTGCCCACCGCAGTGGAAACAGTTCGCCCGATCATTATCTGTGTAAGTCTGTAGGTTAGTCTTCCTGTTCTTCGATGCATCCAGGCTTCAAAGTGCAGCAGGATTGCTTCCACAACCCGTTGGCGCGCATAACGCTCTTCAGAAAGGCGAGGACGCCACGTTACGAAAGCGTTAAGTCGTTCCTGCCGCTTAATTTTTTCGAACACCGCAACTGGCTCACTCCCGACGCTCTGGAGAAACGCGTCCGGTCGTACACCCTCGCACCAATGTCCGCCGGTGTGTCCAGAGATGAAGAGCCAGAACCGTCGCCATCTCAAAGGATATCGTACGGTATCCTCGCACGATCCGTATGGCCATCCTCCGTTGCGCCCTATAGATTTTAGCTCTACAGCGTCAGGTGGCCAGCCTTTTCGCCCAAACATGCGTCCCAACCCTGCTTACTATCAGGACCCCAATTATGCAAACCAACAGCATCACCACCCATCTCAATGTAACACAGAGCAGCCTCTCAGCAACATGACCTTCCTTGCTACACTAGCCCCAACGGACATGGTAACGACAGTGAGACTCGACTGTTGCCTGTTAGTCGCGAGCGCGATACTTTATACTGCTAAAACAAATGGGAAATTTCCATTCTACCTTCATTTGTTGCTACTTCCTTTTATTTTTCTACCGTCATTCCCAACAATATGATTTTAGTCACCTAGTTTGGTTTGTGGGAGTTAATGATGAAATGTAGATGTGTTGTCACCTCTGTGGGCTTAGGTACCGGCTCTCGGCATCCAGCATACGATACACAGAAGCATTATGTTGCTATGTCACGCTGGTATTCTGTAAGAGCGTGGTCCTTCCTCTTTTGGACACACCAATCCCATAATTCTCTGCGGGTGGTCCCACCACGTGAATAATCTCGAACTTTCTAAAATAATTTAACCTCGAATTCGGAACAATCTCTACCTTATCAATTTATTAAGTCACATTAACATATTATTCCCACGTAAGATTAACTTTAATTAATAATTTTAATCGCTGGTAAGTCTCATTAATTTATTATATAGTTTTAAGGACGTCGAGAATTCAATTATGCGTTACAAATTCTGGACCGGTTTGGAATCACGTAACTGATAAATGAGATTAATAGTTTTTTTTTAAATATTAGAGTGACAGATGAGTTAACAGTTCATGAGCACCTGCAATCAACTTCTATCAAGAAGATCCCAACAGTGTTTAATCTCTAAACAAGTTTTTTTATATAGTTTTTGTACTAAGATTAATATACCACGTTTTTTTTCTTATTCCATTCATTGCGTAATGTCTTATGGAATTTTGCTATGGGGTAATGCGGCTGATATTGAAGCTATATTTGTTTTGCAAAAGAGAGCCGTACGGGCGATTTATAACCTAAATTGTAGAGTCCCACAGAGAAAAATTTAAAGAAATAAACATACTTTTTTTATTCGTATGGTTTACTAACAGTACAATGCAATCTTAAATAACAGAAAAGTTTCTTAAGCTAAGTGTAGTGACTACTTACTAGTAAACACAGCATGCATTATAACAATAACTTAAGTGGGTTTTGATTTTACTAAATAAAGTTAACAATTTTAAAAGGAAAAAAAAAACATTGTTTATCCGTATGGTAAAAGAGAACACAAGCTGGTTGCACGAAATTAAATACTAGTAATACTGTCGACAATCTTTTTTATCTACTTTTTTATTATTATTAACTTTGGCATCGCAATATATTTATGAGAATGTAATGTATGTGCATAAAAACATAAATGGCTTTAATAAGAATAAGGATGTGCATACTTTAAATACTAGGAACAAACATAAGCTTGTAATGCCAGTTACTAGACTCTACAGAATCAGTAATTCATTTATGGGGTAATGTATACGCTTTTACAACAAAATCCCAGAACATTTTCAAAGTTTGTCAGTAAGCAAGTTTAAAAGTTTTATTAAAGAAAAACTGTACAAGAAGGGTTATTATAATATCAAGGAATACATGAATGAAAATAACCCCTGGGAACAGGGTAATCGCCACCATGCTGGTTCTATGAAAATATCATTTAAAAATTGTATAAACAAAATTATTGTTAAGTGAAATTATGTTTAAAAAAGTCCCGCTGGGTTTCTTGCTGGTTCTTCCCAGGACTGAGGTATTTTCCGAACCAGTGGTAAATAAAAAATGACTTTCAATAAGTATTATGTAATAATCAATATAGAATAAAAATTATTCTATTCTATTCTATTCTATTGTCATCCGATTCTAAACTTTTTTTTTTATAGAATAAGGATGACAAACGAGCACACAGTCCACCTGTAAGTAAGTGGTTGCTGCGGCCTATAGACATCTACATCTATCCGCTATTACAAATCAAAATGCAGATGCGTTGTCACCCGTGAGGACTAAGATGGAATGCCTCGTTTCCAGTAAAAAGGGTCTCCGGTTCTCTATACTCACCATACGAAACAGCAGCGTTAAGCTGCTATTTCACGCTGGTATTCTGTGAGAGCGTTGTCCTTCCCCGCTTGAGCCGACCCATTCGTGCTACAACTATATTACTAATATAGCTGTAGCATGGCTCTACCACGTCAAAAGTTAACTATTACGACTACTGAGCTATGTTTAAAATTTCAAGCCCCTAGATCATCGGGAAGTGCTAAAAATCCGATTCGCAAGATTCCACCCGGAACGACAGACAGACAGATAAACAAGAAAGCGACTTAACAAGAACGTGGTATAATCAAATGACGTGTCTTCTAGCCTGTAATTAGTAACAATAACAATTAGTAACAATAACAGAGTCTGTAATCACTGATTACAGACTTTCTTACTCTTGAAACCGGATAGTAGCAGTGCACCCCAGTTAACGTAAATATATTTTTTTTATTATAATTTTTTGTCACTAAGTATCTGATGTTAACAAACTCTTTTATATATCTCCAATAAATATTTACATAATTATAATGGAATGAGCGACACTAACCTTACTTAACCCTTTTTATTGGAAAAGAAGCATTCCATCTTCGTCCTCACGGGTGACGACGCATCTGTATTTTGATTCCTAACCGAGGATAGATGTAGATGTCATTTGTCACCCTTATGCTATAAAAAAACCTAATCTTCTTCATTATATCGTATACTAGCTATTCCCCGCAACGTCGTCTGCGTGGAATTTATTGCGATTGGACTTCATGGGTTTTAATTTTTTTGCGCGGAACCCTAAATCTTATTCTAAAATAAAAGTAGTTTACTAAGTTACTCCTTAAAATAGCAGCTATCTGCGAGGGTAAGTCCCGTCAAAATCGGTCCAGCCATTTCGGAGATTAGCTGGAACAAACAGACAGATAGACAGACAATCATTTTAAAAATTGTTTTTTTTTGTTTTAAGTACCGTATATACTTTCATATGCATTTAGTAAAAAGCTGTTATTTTGTCATTACAAACAGTCACTTTAATTTTATTTAATCGGCAATGCATCTGCAATTCCCCTGGTGTTGCAATTGTTCATGGGCGGCGGTAGTCACTTACCATCAGGTGAGCCGCATGCTCGTTTGCCCCCTATTCTATATATATATATATATATATATATATATATATATATATATTTATTTATTTGTATAGATTAACTAATTCACGTATATCTAATAATATTTAATTTCAACGTTCATTATAGTCATTATCATTATTGTAGTTACAATTATATTATTATTCGTCATTTCCATTCCATTCAAATTTTATAAATAATTCATAACAAGATAACAGAGATCCATATTTGTTAGTTACAATATCTCTTATCTATTAAAGTTGTAGCCAATACGTAAAATGGATTTTGTTTTATTTAAAAAAAAATATTTATGTAATTTTTAATTTAAAATTGAAGTTTCCTTTTTGTTTATACAACCAATTAAATATTTAAATACGTCATAAACAAAGCTATAAAAATGTTAAGTTACATAATACATACTTGGCACCAAATCTACAAAAAAACGTGCGTTGGCCGGGAATCGAACCCGGATCAACTGCTTGGAAGGCAACTATGCTGACCATTACACCACCAACGCCGTTGCGCTTAAGGTGAAATGTGTGAAATAGTATCTTGCGCTATCATTGCACATTCATCATGATATACGTTTAATTATTATCAGTTAATTTTATCATATTTTCTACAGACTTCAAAAAGGAGACGGTACTCAATTCGACTGTATGTTTTTTTTAATATGTGTATTACCTCATAACTTTTTACTAGGCGAACCGATTTCGATGATTCTTTTTTTATTTGAAAGCTGGTGCTTTGCATGTGGTCCTATATAAATTTGATCAAGGCTTGACCAATAGTTATTGAGTTATTCTTAATAATTTATATTGAAGTCGGTTGTACGAAGTTTTAAATTATTAGATGGGTAATATGCAGAAAGAGTTAACTGTTACCGTAAGATTACAACAATTGAGTGCAAGACAATATTAGCGGCAGCTGAGCTACTAAATTTTAAATAAGATTCTTTTTATGAAAAGACAAATCTATAATAAGTGCTCTTAGAAATAAAAACTACATAACTGTGAAATTAATTATATGGAAATGGTTGGTCACCATATATACAAAAAGAAGAGTGGTTAAAAATTATCTGTTGCTAAGAAATTCATCAACAACATGCATATACATTTTAATACGGTGCATGCTGCAGCTATATTAATTGTAAAGTTGTTGCACGAATAGGTCGGCTCGACCGGTGAAGGATCGCGCTCTCATAAATCATCATCATCATCATCATCATTACAGCCCTTCACAAGTCCACTGCTGAACATAGGTCTCCCCCAAAGAATGCCACAAAGCACGGTCCTGAGCCACCTGCATCCATCGACTTCCTGCATGTCTTACCAGGTCTTCACTCCATCTCGTGGGGGGACGCCCTACACTTCGCCTACCGGTACGAGGCTGCCACTCGAGAACCTTTCTTCCCCATCGGTTGTCGGTTTTTCGAGCTATATGGCCGGCCCACTGCCACTTCAGCTTACTAATCCGTTGGGCTATGTCGGTTACTCTGGTTCTACTGCGGATAACCTCATTCCTAAGTTTATCACGCAGAGAAACTCCGAGCTTAGCTCTCTCCATAGCTCGCTGAGCGACCTGGAGCTTCCTCATACGGCCAGCAGTAAATGACCACGTCTCAGTTCCGTAAGTCATCACTGGCAACACGCACTGGTTGTATAATTTCGTTTATTTTATTTCTCATAAATACCAGCGTAAAATAGCAGCTTAGCGCTGCTCTGTTTCGTATGGTGAGTGTAGAGAATTGGAGACCCTTTTTATTGCAAAAGAGGCATTTTTTCTGAGTCCCGTGAGTTCCTCGCGGTTGACAACGCATCTGCATTTCGATTCACAAACAAAAACATGATTGGATTTTGTGCTCGTTTGTCACCTTTATCCCATATAAAAAAAACTGCACTGTCACCCCCGAGGCCCAAGGTCAAGATGAAATGACTCGTTTCCACTAAAAAGGCTATCCGCTGTTTTACACTCACCATAAGCTGGCTGATGTGTTTCGTATGGTATGCTGCTGTTCTGTCGAGCCCTCCCATTCGTGCTACAACTATATTATATCTTCAGTACGGGTCTACCACGTAAACATATCTGCTCGACCGGGGAAGGATCATGCCTTGTATCAGGTTCAGGTTAACATTACCGATGGTGTCAGGTGGAGTGTGTGTTCGTTTATGACCCTTATTCTATAAAAAAGGGTTGTATTACAGTTTGCACTTGTCTTAGATATACCTAGTATAGCCGGTGCGTTCTCTAGCTTTCTCTCTTCTAGTGATAGATTTAAATCCAAGCGCCACAGCATCTATTTGCTTTCATGAGAACTAGGCTTGTGTTATTGTGGTCTTATTTGTAGAACAATATTATATAAAGAGTTTAATTTGCGAATTTAACTGTGGCATTAAAAAAACACACAATTTGTTCCGGTTCCATTTTCTTGGAAGGCGCAAGCGGCATTCATGTTACTATGCATTATTGTAATGATAATGACAGGTGTGAGAGAGTCGGTCAAGTGTGACGATCTTGCTGATAAATATTCAACGTTACTCCATTGCGTTAAGGATAACATTGCACTAGCCGTCAATTTGTTTTCTTTAGTTGAAGCATGTTTCAATTGATTTTGAATTGTAACATGTTATAAAATAAAGTAAATTTGTGTATGCACATTCACAACTACACCGTCAAGTTTCCACGCTGAGGCTATATCTCCGAACTATAGTCGATGAAATGTAGAAATATTTTATTTTATATTATAACACTTATGTCATTAAGTTGCTTTTCGCTTGCTGTGAGTAGAGCGTTCCGCGCTAGAGATTCTTGTGGGAATTCTCACAAAAAGAAGGAAGTGTAGGAAATAAGTCAAGGATGAATTCCTTGCACTATTAAAAATTCACTTTTATCATCAAAATCGTTTTACTTGACCGCGTTACTAAAAAAAGGGTTATGTTATAATTCTGGATAAACACATTATTATTATGCCATTTTCACTACATTTGGTAGAAATAGAAATACTTATATTTTTATTAAATACTGGCTGGTTCTCGGCGCATTGCTACGGCAGAACAAACAATTAGGAAATATCGTTTTAATTTGAAAAAGTTATATTGTTTGATAGGGAATGGTCAAAACATTCATTGAAATTTATTGATATATAACTTGCAAATAAATTAGTCGGTTCACGCGCGCCACCTACTTTAATTTAACCTATAATTTTATGCCTATAACCTTCGCGCAAGTGCCAGCAATAACTTGACAAAATTTGTGTCAGCGCATAAAATATAAACAAAAAAATTAATATATATGTACTAAGATAGATTATAAATAATACTTGTACAAGATATGTATTACATAAAAATACCTTTGTGCTGGGAAAACCAGCGAGAAACCCAGCGGGACATTTTTTTTGATAAAAGAACATTTTACAATCACTATTATAATTAATTTTATACGTGGTAGAGCCATGCTGCAGCTATATTAAGGTTTTAGCACGAATGGGTCGGCTCGACCGGGGAAGGACCACGCTCTCACAGAATACCAACGTAAAATAGCAGCTTAACACTGCTGTGTTTCGTATGGTGAGTGTAGAGATCCAGAGACCCTTTTTACTGGAAACGAGGCATTCCATCTTAGTCCTCACGGGTGAAAACGCATCTGTAATCGAAGCTAGATGTAGATGTCTATGGGCCACAGCAACCATTTATCGTCAGGTGGACTGTGTGTTCATTTGTCACCCTTATCCTATAAAAAAAACTATATAATGTTACACAATTGCATAAAACAAATTAGAAATAGCTTGGTAGCGATTACATCACTCCCAGGCGTTATGAACTTCTCCTAAACAGCTGGACTGATTTTTGTGAAATTTCTTGGGTGTGTCAGATTCACAATTGGGCCCGGAAGGTGTCTTTATTGTCAAGATCCAGAAATCATAGCAAGTTTTGTATATTTTCTGGGATTATGCTTTGATTTTGTACATCAGGGTCAGGGTAGCTAGTGATATTCCTTCATCGCCGAGCACATTCTAAAAATTACAGAAAGTCATCGAGGCTAAAGCAGTACACGTGTCCTAACTACCGTTACGAAACTTTACATCGTCTTTCTAAACCCATCTGTCCCCCATACATTGCAAGCGAAAGGATATTAGGTCGTCAGATGGTGACCATCTGTACCCGTTGCAGGTAGGAGCCATTAAAGAAATTGCATTTACGAAACAAGCCGGTGTCGTAAACTTTTCTAATAATTATAGATGCAATGCATAAGTACCGCTTTGCAAATGACGACCGATAACTTTTATAGTTATAGTGTAGGTACATTCTCAGTAATAACGAAGACTACACACACTTGTAAATAAATAAATAAATAAATAAATAGTAATTAGCATATAAATATAAATTCGTCGATAAGATGCAGCCATATTATAAGTATAAACCTGATACCTGAACCGGACCGAACAATAATAACAGATAAAACTATTCATTACAATAGACCAGACATTACAGTTCACGACAAAACCAATAAAACAGTTTACCTGATAGATATAGCAATTCCAAACTCACATAATATTCAAACTACAATATCCGAGAAACTAAATAAATATCAAGAACTTGCCATAGAAATTAAAACTCAATGGAAAGCACAAAATGTTCACATCGTCCCGATAGTTCTCTCATCCACCGGTATTATACCAAAATCACTCACACAAAGCCTTAACACACTACACATGCCTACTCATACACTTCACATGCTTCAAAAAGCCACCATCCTCAACACCTGTCGCATCACCCGAAAGTTTCTGACTTCTTCTACGTTATCATCCACTTTTACAATTTAAATTTCCCCTCACACACTTGGTTTCGACCCGTGTGTGCGGTGTTTCAAACTCTCAAAGAAGAGAAGAGATATAAAGAATTGATATAATAATAATAATAAGGTTATTGTTATTATTAGTATTATTATTATTTATTTATTTACGAGTAAGTATAACTTATAGAATTAACAGATAACATATATAACCCTACAAAAAGCCATTGATATATTAAATTAATATATCAATGCAAAAAGCCGCAATTTTTTTTGCAGGATAGTGTTCCTGCAGTTGGAGGAAAATGAGATAGTTTAAAGTCCCACAATCCCTACATTTACAACAAACACACGCCACACACTGTAACTTTCCTTGGCTAAAAGCCCGAAAATACATTTATTACCAACTTTTTCAAAAAGGTTGAGCAAATTTATGCTTTTCCGATAATGATAATAATAGAACCATGATACGTTTCGGTGACCTATTTGGGGAAACCGAGGGTTTTGTCTGTGCGATACAGGATCAGGTTATTAAGATATTAAGACCGACAACTATCGGAGATACATCCTAAAGGATGGCGCCGTTGACTTCTGTCAAGCTTGTCGCCATCCCGGTGAGTCACTTGGCACGTCATCTTCGGTTGTTCGGCGCTTTCTAACTCTGAGTACTTGCAACCTACACTACTACTTACCTACTTGCACACAACCTAGTAGCCAGGATTTTACACCAGGAGCTCGCTCTAAAATATGGTCTCGTGCACCGGAAACTGCCTTATTATAAGTACATGCCGGAAGCTGTCCTCGAAAATGACCGCGCCAGGCTCTACTGGGACCAGGCTATCATCACAGATAGGACTATTCTTGCGAATAAGCCTGATATTGTGCTGATGGATCGGGCACAGTCAAGGATATGTTTGGTCGACATTACCATTCCGTATGACGAGAACCACGTGAAAGTCGAGGCAGATAAGAAGACAAAATATCTGGACCTGGCTCACGGGTGACCGAGATGTCGGGTGGTCTGCCGACCGAAGTTATACCTGTAGTGGTCTCTGCGAACGGGCTAACCCCGGTCAGCGTGTGGGATCAGCTGAGGCGACTGCGATCCGCCCCTTGATACCGCCCGCATCGTCCGCCGGCTTCTTTCCCTTTCCCCCTAACCCTCGGCTGTTTGATTTCCCCTACCGAGGGCTCCCATCTTGTTGGGCCTTTATTTATTTACGTATTTTTTATTTATTTATGTTAGTACATTTAATATATATTTATGTATATTTATCATTTTCTTTTATATATTTATTCAGCCTAACCAGATGAGAATACTTTATATAGAGCCGTAGTAGCTCAGATGTTTAGCGCTCGCGGTGAATTTCACAGTACTCGAGCAACCCGGGTTCGATCCTCGCTGGCACCAATGAAATTGTTAATTGCAATTTTAAGTGCTGATTTACCACGTGCTCGCCGGTGAAGGAAAACATCCAAGAATCCTGTATGTCTGCGAAATAAAAAAAAAGTATTTTTAAGACATGTGAAGTTCGCCATGAAGCATTGAGGCAGTGCGGCGGACAATTCCCTGCCCAATAACCCTCTCAGGAATGAGAGGAGCCTTGTGCCCAACAGTATGATGTATATAGGCTGGAACTTTAACTTTAATAATAGTAATAAGCTTCTCGATACCGTTTGCGTCGTCCGCCGGTTTCTTTCCCTTTCCCCTAACCCTCGGCCATTTGCTCTCCCTTGCCGAGAGCTTCCACCTGGTTGGGTTTTTATTTATTTATGCATTTTTATATATTTATTTCATGTTATTGATATTTATGTATATTTATCATTTTCTCTTATATATTTATTCAGCCCAACCAGATGAAGATACTCTATGAATACCCCATAATAATAAGACTTTTTATTTCTATGACCAAACAATAATAAAACATTTATATTATTCTAAAACAAATAATTTCCACATCTCTAAGTTATTAAACTTTACCATTTAAAATTACATGCATATTTTTATATAGAATAAGGGCAACAAACGAGCACACAGTCTACCTGATGGTAAGTGGATGCTGTGGCCCAAAGACATCTACATTTATCCTAGTTTAATAATCAAAATGCAGATGCGTTGTTAGCCGTGAGGACTAAGATGGAATGCCCCGTTTCCAGTAAAAAAGGGTCTCCGGTTGTCTACACTCACCATACGAAACACAGCAGGTCTTGGTCCTTCCCCGGTAGAGCCGACCCATTCGTGCTACAGCCATTATTATAGCTGCAGGGTGGTTCAACGACGCAGAATTATTTTTTAGTTTTATTTTGGTTTGGACCCTTTTGGATTCAGCCCTCCTCTAGCTTTTTCAATCTTTCTCTGTCCTTCGCCTTCACTATCCAATTATTTTCTCTTTTTACGATATCGTTCCTCCACCTTACTTTAGGTACCTACCTTCTGGTTCCCGTTCAATGAATGAACCTCCTTAAATATTTTCCGTTGTCTAGATTATGTGCTTACAGCAAATTAATTAAATGTGTTGTGACGGTGATACGGTATCCGCTACCCTATTTTTTAATAGAATTAGGCAATTTTTGACAAACGAGCACACAGTCCACCTGATGGTAAGTGGTTGCTGTGACCCATAGACATCTACATTTATCCTCAATAAATAAATAAATAAAAATAAAAAAGCCTTTTATTTCTTGCTTCAAAGTAGAAATTTACAATTTTAAAACAGTGTGCATGCAAAAAAATTAATTAATCTAGTGTTACCAAAAAACTTAGTATTTTGGTATATATTACTATTAATAGTTAGGAATATAACGTTTATTTAGTAAGGAATATACTTAATTTTGATAGATAGGTATGTAATAGAATAATATAGAACAAGATAATATATCTTCTAGTAGTTAGACAATTATAACAATGCATAATGAAAGCTTTTTTTTTGTACAATTGCTAGAACCCCTCTCAACGGAGGGTAAAGGCCTCCTCCAGAGATGACCATTGTTTTCTGTCCTCTGCTACTCGCATCCAGTGGGTACCTGCTATTTTTATAATGTCGTCTGCCCAGCGCGCAATTGGCCTACCCCTTTTCCTTTGGCCCAATGGTCCTACCCATGATGTGGTCCTTATGGTCCAGCGATTGTCACTAAGTCTGGCTACATGTCCAGCCCATTGCCATTTTAGCTTCTGTGAGTAGCTGAAAGCGTCAATGGCTTTTGTTTTCTGTCTTATGGTAGTGTGGCGAATTTTTTTGATCTTCTTAATCTTCAAAATGCTTCTTTCCATACTTCTTTGACTTGTTATGATCTTATTTTTTATTTTCCTAGTATATTTCCATGTTTGACAGGCGTATGTTAGTGAGGGAAGTAGACAGTTGTTCATGACTTTGCTTTTTAGCCTTATGGGCAAGTTGCTTTTTAGAATCTATTTGAGGCTCCAGAACTTCTTCCAAGTAATGTTGACTCTTCTCTCTACTTATTGTTCGTTGTTGTGTTGGTTAAATGAAATTTGTTTACCCAGATAAATGTATGTATCAACATAGGTTAAAGGCAGATTTTTGAGATATATAGGTATTTTAGTGTGATTTGTCATGATATTAGTTTTATTTAAGTTGATTTCTAAGCCTACTTTACTACTTTCTTCATGTAGAGAGTTTATCATCACTTGTAGTTGGTTTGTGCTTTCTGATAGCAGAACTATATCGTCAGCAAATCTGAGATGACTCAGGTAACAACCGTTTACGTTTATGCCGACTTTCTCCCAGTTTAGTTTGCGAATGATGGACTCTAGCACTGCTATAAAGATTGTTGGTGAGACTGGGTCTCCTTGCCTTACACCTCTTTTTATTTGTATGATTGGCCCAGTGGTCTCCAACTTCACTCTGCTATTACTGTTATCATAGATGTTTTTTAGGACTTGTATGTAGTCCAATGCCACTTCTTGTGAGAGTAGAGCTTCCCAAATCGATGAGTGGAGTAGAGTATCGAAGACTTTTTGGTAATCAATAAAGACAGTATAGAGTGGTCTGTTGAACGCTTGGAATTTTTCTATTATCATCTCTAGCGAATGTATATGGTCAAGAGTGGAAAAACCTCGTCTGAAGCCCGCCTGTTCTATAGGTTGGAAGTTTTCTGTGGTTTCTTTTATTTTTTTCTCAAGTATGGAGGAGAAAAGTTTGTATAGTGAAGGTAGCAGGCTTATTGGACTGTAATTACTAATATTGTTTGGGTCTCCTTTTTTGTAGAGCAAAATTATTTCCGACTCTGACCATTGATGTGGGGTGTTTTTGCAATTCAGTATCATGTTGAACAGTCTGGTTAGAGGTTTAACTAGATACTTGTGTCCTGTTTTTATAGCCTCGTTGGTAATTCTGTCGGGCCCTAAGCTTTTATCTATTTGTAGTGCCTTAATTCCTTTAACCACTTCGTCTTCATCAATGGTTGATTTCGCCTCGTCTGCACTACTACTCGGTAATTTATATGCTGGTAGCTTAGGTGTGCTATAAAGATTTTTGTAAAAATCTGTTGCTATTTTGAGTATTTCCGTTCTATTTCGTGTGTTGTTTGTATTACTTTTCAACTCTTCGATCCATGATTTATGTGTTCTCAGTTCCTTGTATGCTTTTATGGCGCTCCCTGTGGCAAGAAGGCATTTTTCTATGGTTTGTGTGCGGTGTGCTTTATAGTCTTGGTTAATTCGTTTATCTCTCTATCTATCCTCAATAAAGAATCAAAATGCAGATGCGTCGTCATCCGTGAGGAGTAAGATGGAATGCCTCTTTTCCAGTAAAAAGGGTCTCCGGTTCTCTACACTCACCATACGAAACACAGCAGTGTTAAGTTGTTATTTTACGCTGGTATTCTGTGAGAGCGTGGTCCTTCCCCGGTCGAGCCGACTGATTCGTGCTACAACTATACTATTAATATAGCTGCAGCATGGCTCTACCACGTATAATTTTCCACCGACTTCAAAAAGGAGGAGGTACCGTGAAACCTTACAACTTTGCCCTTGGGGGACATCTTTGCCCAAACACGAAAATTAACTAAAACTACCGATAGAAATTTTATTTTAACAAATGGTAACTTTGTATGGTGTCTAGGAAAAACTAGAATATCTGTTTGGCAACTCTGACTACTGCAATCGCAGCTAAGTTTATTCAGTCATCCGTCATCAACCGTCAAAGTGACAGTGTCGAAGGTGGTGCAAAAACATTGTTGCAGTTTTACATCCCGCATTGACAAGAAACGCTGCGCAGGTAAGATTCATTATTATTTACGTGTAGGGCATTAATTGTTGCTGCTTTTAATCATGGCCTTTTTCTTACACTTGTCTTAGTTAGCGAGAAAATTGTGTGGGCAATGTTGTAAGCAATTTTATAGACTGAGGTCGACAACATTGCCCAGCTCAAAAATGTTATTAGGGTTGACACTATTGACAAAAAAAAAACAAGGAAACATATTGTTTTTTTCTTGTCTATTATTTTTGTGATTCATTATATTTAAAATATATATATATATATAAAACAGTATCTATTTACCTATACTGTTATCTATATATTTACCTATACAGTAGTTTAGTTTGCAGTTAACAGTAGTTATTGTTAATAGTTTTTTTTTATATACCTATATACATTTATGTATTTTATTAAGTATACCTATATATTTACAATTTATTATATATAATTTTATTTAATATACTATATTAATATTTATATAAAAATAATATAATAAAATTATATATATAAATATATTAGTATATAAAAAAAAACTATTAACAATAACTACTGTTAACTGCAAAGTAAACTACTGTTCTGATAACTATATAGGTAACTAGATACTGTTTTATATATGTTAAATATAATAAATAGGTATACATTTGTGGGGAATTTTTGTCAGAAACCGCTAGTTTCCCAAAAGAGAGAGCTTAAATATTCTCAGCTTCAAACTAAAGTTTTAAATAAGATTTATGCGGCAATTCGTTTGCAAAAAAAAGTCTAAAAGACAATTTTCTCCTCAACGACAGACATTAACGATCGCAGGCAAAAATGGCCGGCAAAATGGATTGGTACGCACAATAGGTGAGCCACGCACATCAGTGGTAACAAAATCAGTATAAGCTGGCCTCATATTATATTAAATAAGTATCGTCGGCGTCTACTTTTCCTTACCTCAACTATCAGGGTTGATTTCTGAGATAATTTTCTAGAAGTATTTACCTAGTACTATTCTATTTATTTGCAGGATGGTAAAACCTAAAAAGCAAAGCCGAAGACGCCTCGGTGCCAGGTATTACAAAAATTATAATGATGACATGTTAGATCTCGCAGTTGGGTACGTTAAAAATAAAAAAATGTCATCGAGAGAGGCTGAAAAACATTTTGGTATACCGAGACGGACCCTTCTGAACAAAGTTCAAGAGCTGCACCAAAAAAAAATAGGAGCTCCAACGCGACTTACTGAGGAAGAAGAGAAGAATATAGTAAAAGTGGCAGTTGCAACTGGTGACTTTGGTTGTCCATTATCAAAGCTTGACTTACGAATAATCGTATACGAATATTTGAAAAAAAATGGGCGTGAGGCAATTTTTCATGGAAATCTACCAGGAAAACAATGGATTTCGAGTTTTTTAGAACGAAATGCTTCAGAACTAACAGTAAGATCTTGCCAAAATATAAAAAAAGCAAGAGCCGAAAAAAGTGTTGAAGAATTTTTAGATTATTTCAAAAATTTAGAAGAAACTATGAAAGACGTTCCCCCGTCAAACATATTAAACTTGGATGAAACAAATTTAAGTGATGATCCCGGATCATCGAAATGCATTTTTCGTAGAGGGGTAAAGTACCCTGAAAGGGTATTAAATTCAACGAAAGGAGCCATTTCATTGATGTTTTCGGCAAGCGCAGACGGAACGAACCTACCACCAAATGTTGTGTATAAATCAGAAAATATTTATTCTGAATGGATAACAGGGGGTCCACGAGGCGCAAGATATAACCGCACTAAATCGGGGTGGTTCGATTCGTCCACTTTTGAGGACTACTTCAAGACAATAGTTTTAAAATGGTCGGAAGGTTTGCCGGGAAAAAAGGTGGTCATATGTGATAACCTATCAAGTCATCTAAATGTGGACATTATCAAACTTTGCGAAGAGCATAACATATCTTTTGTTTTCATTCCTGCCAACTCCACGCATCTTACCCAACCCTTAGACGTGGCTTTCTTTGCTCCGCTTAAGAAAGCGTGGCGGAAAATTTTGCTGCAGTACAAAATGGAAAATCCCAATCAAACATCTTTAAATAAAAATCATTTCCCGAAGTTGTTGACGTCTTTGATTAACGCAATAGACTTTACCAGAACAAACAATATCAAAAGTGGATTCAAAGCTACCGGAATTTGTCCTTTAAATCCACGTGAAGTACTCAAACGGCTGCCGGAATATGCTGAAGAACTTGGAAATTACACAGTTGATAACGCCTTATTAAATTACTTGCAAAAGTGTAGACAACCGAAAGCAGTGAGTGTAAAACGCAATAAAAAAGTTTCAGTAGAGCCTGGCAAGTCTGTTTCAATAAGCGATTTCGGTTTATTGAGTTGTTCAAATCAAGAAGTTACAGAGACTCAGACCTCTAAAAAAAACAATGGAGTTGGAGCGAAAAAATCAAAAACAACAAAAAAAAAGACTTCTATTACAAATCAAGATAATCCATAAAATAATGATCCCGTATTTGACCTCTTTTTAGACAATACAGCTATTGGACAGCCAATAAACGATAAAGATGAAACCGCTGATATCTATAATTATTTGGAAGAAGATATTTTGAATGATAGCAATATACTGTTAAATCTGACATGTGACTTTTATAAAATTGATAAACTTGAGGTATCGGACAGCAAAAAGGATGAAACTGTAACAAAGTGCATCTTAGATGAAAAAACTGTGATAATAGACACTAATAACTTTGACGAAATTAATGAAGTTAATGATGCGCCAGTACACAATGAAAACAAAGTCGGAACAAGTTGCACATTGGATAAAAATGGTAAGATAATAGCCATCAATGACATTGATGACATATTCAATGATAACACCCATAAATTTACTGTTGAGTCTGAATACCAAGAGCAAGAGAATGTATCAAGATGCATTCTAAATGACAAAACTGGAGTTCTTCAATATACAATAGCCACCCGAGTGAAGCAAGTTATAAACAACAAACCAGTATTGCGAGATAAAATAAAGTTAACCTCATCTAAAGGCATGTACACTGAAACTGTGACAGGACCTAAGAAAACAAGAACATTTAAAAATGACACCAAGATTGTATCTGACAACATTTGCCCTAACATTGTAAATATTTTACCACGTCGTAGCACATCTGATTATGGTAGCACACAACAAATTATAGACTCAAATGAAAAGAGAGAAGAATTAAATGCAAACAATTTAAATATAAAAAAGTACAAAAATACTAAACATCACGAAAAGCTACAAGACTCAAAACAAAATATTTTAACCGAAATAAATACTTCTACGAATGAAACTAAAGTTATTTTGGAGACTGGAAAAATAATGGCAAAGAAAACAAAACTTTTAAACATACTGATTTAAATAACGAAATAAATAAATGTGCAGATAGAAAACAAAACACCAATCGAAAGTCCGGAAAGAAAATAACTAATCAACCAAAGAAAAAAAGAAAAAGCAACAAATCAACCATTGAACCAAAGACAAAACCAGCCCGCAGAACATACAAGAGAAATATAAGTGAAACAAGTAATAGTGATATCAACATTAGTACTCACAGTGATTCAGATATCTGTGATATAGAATCTGATAAGTCCGACAAAGACATTCAAAGTTTAAATACAAAACAGCCTAAAACAGAGTCAATGAAAGATAATAAAACAACAATAGCAACGGAAACAGAAAAACCTTCATCGAGCTACGACGACCATTTAAGTGAAGCTTGTTCTAATATCAATTATGCTGTTGGGGATATTATATTAGTCAGATACTTTTTTAAGAAAAAGGTTGATTATTTTGTCGGTAAAGTCATAGCAAAAGTAGGAAATGATAGAGTAAATGCATCATTTTTCAGACGAACCGGTAGAAACGACAATACCAAGTTTATAAAAACCAAAAAACAAGAAGTAGAAATAATTGATTGTAAGAATATTGTCAAAACCGTGAATTTACTTACAATTAATACCAATGAAACAGAGTTTGTTCTAGATGATGATGATGACTACTTATATTTTGATTATTAGATCTCACTTATCTTATCACAATATAATGTAGGTAGGTAAAGTAAAAGGTAAAAACCTTATTTTTAAATATTTTTATTACGTACACCTAAAATTTATTTACAATAGGTACAACAATGTTGATTTAGAATAAGATTTATTTCTAATTATGTGCAAATGTGTATTATATTAATCTGTGATTCTTGTGCCATAGTTCTAGTGCTGGAACTAAGTTCCATCGTGTTTAATTTTTTAAACTTCTCATCATAAAAATCGAAACACCTCACGAGTTTATGCCTTGTAATGATTATCTGAAAAATGTGTATATTTAGGAATAAATAATAAATTTTTTTATTTTTAAATAAGCAGAATGTGAACATTAATTTTATTATAATAAAATGACATTATACGTTAAAACTATTTTTTTGATAATCTTTAAAAACATAAACTCGTGAGGTGTATCGATTTTTCTGATGAGAAGTGTAATGTGTAGCTAGTAATTATAGGTATAAGTATATATACTTATACCTATAATTATTAGCTAGAGTCGTAAGGGTAACATCAAAGACTGTTAGTAATTTTTGTTTAATTTTTCAATTTCAGAAGATATTTCTTGAAATTTTGCACTATAAGGATAATGTTTTAGGCTGCTATTGTTAATTTTTTGTTCTAGAAGAAATATTTTGTTATTTTTTTTGTATGAGGAACGATAATCTCCCTTGCGTGCGTGTGATAAAAAATTTCTGCGCTGCTTACCTATCTTTTCTTAAAAACTAATACTTACGAAGGTAACTAATAGGCACGCTTGCGTTAGCGGAGACCTATTTGTTTTTTTTTATTAATATTTAATAGGTACGTTACCTACCTAAACATTGATTTTCTTGATTTTTGTTGTTGTTCAGTTAGTTGTTGTTTTTAATTTTAAAAATAAAAAATACATTATTGCCTCAATATCAGTTTATTATTTTCCTTTCATCTGATATACAGCCCTAGCACCTCAAATCTCTTAGTATGAAAGCGTGACTAAATGTGGTGATAACATTGCCCACCTCCATTAAAACCTAAAATGGACTTCTATTTATTTGAAAATGTAATAGTATACAATTTTGCCGGTTTGCTAACAATATATCTTAAAATCAAAATCATAGAGCTTATAGTTGGTGAGAAATTTAGGTTGAGCAAAGATGTAAGAAAGTGGAGATAACTTTGCCCGCGTCTGTTTTTGTTTTATTCTCAGCATCTGTTAGGAATTAGGTCACCTGTATTTGACAGGTTATTTGTTGCATAGAGTGTCGTTTAATGCTTCAGCAACCATCAAAATAAAGTGGATATTTTTTGAAAAAAGTAATAAAAACCGAAATATGTGGGCAAAGATGTAAGGTTTCACCGTACTGAATTCGATTGTATTTTTTTTTGTTTTTTTTTTATGTGTGTTACCTCAAAACTTTTTCAAGGTGAACCGATTATGATGATTCTTTTTCTATTTGAAAGCTGGCTCTCATATGGTGACATATAAATTAATAAACTCATAAACTACTGATCAAGGTCTGACTAGTGGTTTTTGACTTATTCTTAATAATTTATATTGAAGTCGGTTGTAGAAAATTTTTAATATTACCACTTGTATAGCCACCAAATTCTACCAACGCAAATCGCGACAAAACTCACGCAGGACCGCAACTGTACTGTTTACTAGGAGTTTTCTGCTCCGTACGACCTCTTTATGAAATCTTTTATCACTGGTGATTTTTTTTGGATCTTTCGGGAGTGGACGGTTGTTGCAAGTGCCCCCGAACTGTTTCGTTTCGTGAAGAATAGGTTCGGAGTTTACTAAGCTGATTACCAATCTTAGCTTGTAGGAGAGGCACCATAAGAATAAGTCTTACGTCACCAATACGTTGGAACCTTCAAAAACGCTCCGTTTTAAAAGGCCGACAAAGCACTTCCGAACCTCTGGTGTTGCAGTTGTTCTTGGGCGGCGGTTCGTACTTACCGTCAGGTGAGCCACATGCTCGTTGGCCCATTCTTCTATGAAAATTGCAATACATAAATTTATTTGCGCCGCCTGGGATCGAACCTTTTCTAGCGTATTGTTGAAGTTTAAAGGAAACAATAAAATAATAAAAAAAATATTCACCAATATAAAATCTTTCATTTTTAAAACATAGACACATTCCCCGCTACAACAGTTAACTCATAAAAAACACTGTTACTCCTTTGTCAAATCATCTTCTTTATTAACGTTATAAAATTTTATATCGCAACCATAAACAAAACTATCTATGGAATAACACTATAAAAGTGCGAAGTCTTTGTGTTTGTTTCTGTGAAATTACGTAAAACTTTATTGGTTGACGATTACGAATAGATCATAGATTATTTAATGGAATGCCTTTGTACTGTATCTAGGTAGTTCATAACTATGAAACCAAATAGCAGTGCTTGCACAGCTGTGTTTCGATGTGAAGGATATAGGAAGCCTCTAATTACATATCGCGAGGCATTTCGTCTTAGTCCTCAGATGAAATGCCTAGCGGTCCTTAAGGCAGAATTACTGGATGACCTAAGCACTATGCTCAATGACCTCAATAGTGTCTCCCAACAGATAGGTCTTAAGATGAACATGGACATAACAAAGATAATGTGTAATGTCCATGTCACACCTATGCCGGTAGTTATTGGGAGCACTAAGCACGAAGTTTTATTTTAATAGGGTAGGGGACAAGCGAGCACACAGTCCACCTGATGGTAAGTGGTTGCTGTGGCCAATAGACATCTACATCTATCTTTGTTTGCGAATCAAAATGCAGACGCGTTGTCACCCGTGAGGAATGAGATAGAATGCCTCTTTTCCAGTAAATAGGGTCTCCGGTTCTCTACACTCACGATACGAAACACAGCAGCGTTAAGCTGCTATTTTACGCTGGTATTCTGTGAGAGCGTGGTCTTTCTTGGTCTCGGCTGCACGACTCCATGGACTGCAATAGCAACTTATGATCGAAGGACTGTAAGTTCGTTTACTACTACAGTTTAATTTTTTTTTATATAGATAATTAAGTAACGGATGAGAGCCATGGTATCTCAGATAAGTGTTCGTATTAGAGCCATACGGAAGTTGATAATAGCTGCATTATGAATGTAATAGAATAAATAAACTTTTTCGAAATAATAAAAATTATTCATATAGATTACAAAATACTTATTGAAAGTTATTTAATAAAACAACTTTTACAGATTCTATCGAGTTTCCATGGTTACTGGTTACTGTTAAGCACCCGTAACGTCGGGAATTGATAAAAAATTAGTTAATCAAACGCGATAGAATCCGTAAAAGTAATGCAATCAAAAACATAACTTGTAAAAAAAGCCAAGTCTCGCAACTCAGTTCTTCTACCGTAAAATGTTGTGAGATCTATGTAATACCAAGTCGGTTAATTTATTCAGTCCATAGATTAATACATAGATTGACTTGGCAATCGCATGAAAACACAATATATCTCACAAGTAATACATATTATATTAAATTAGATTGTTTAGTGCGATTGCCAAGTCAATCTATGTATTAATCTATGGACTGAATAAATTAACCGACTTGGTATTACATAGATCTCACAACTTTTTACGGTAGAAGAACTGAGTTGCGAGACTTGGCTTTTTTTACAAGTTATGTTTTTGATGGCATCTCATTTTTTTTGTAGATAGTTAAATCTAAGTAGCTATTTACACCTATTATTCCATTATACATATATAGGTACACTGATTCATTCACTGCAAATGTAACTTTGTAATACTATATGTTTATATGGGATTACAAAGTTATTTATGCAGTTGGTGTATCTCGAAAACTGGACCGAAATTGTAAAATATTTTAATTTTTCCTTGATTTATATATTAAACAATAATTGTATTCCAAATTTGAAGTTTCTATGTCTGCTAGAAGTGCCTTAGAGTTTTGATGATCGGTCAGTCAGTGAGTGACAAAATTAAGAAACTTTGACTAGTTATAATTCTTAAACTACTGGCGCAAATTTAAAGAAATTTTAAATATACCGAGTTTATATAATGCCTACTTGTTCAGTAAAAATTCAGGCTTCTAGTTTTATTCATAACAAAGTTATAGGGTTGCGGAAATGGCCTGAACTGCTTCGAGAAAAGGATGGTACGGCCGTGCCGCTTTTTTGCTCGACTTGGCGGGGGCACTGCCGTGCCCCCAGATTTTATTCAATGTGTAGTGTTCGCGTAAATATAAGAAATCATTATGAAAATCAATCAGAACTCATCACCAGTGGTTCGGTAAAAACCTTTAGAAACGGCATGGTAGCGATCACCTCATTCCTAGAGGTTATTATCATGTACTATTTAGTAGTATAATAACCCTTACTAAACAATTTCTGTTTAGTAAAAATTTAAAATTTTGTTGATAGAATTCCTAAATATTTTCTGGGACTTCGTTTTAAAAGAGTATACATTACTCCAAAAAGGAATTACCGACTCTTTGGAGCGGAGTAACTGGTATCTGGTATACCTAACTAACTTGTGTTGAAGTGATGAAACTTCTTTATTGAGAAATTTAACACGGTATTAAAAATAAAAACGTCACGTTTTCTTGTATATTGTTTCACCGCCGAGGCTGCATGAGTTAACCTACTTATGTCAAATATAAAATAAAAGAAAAATAATATGACGTAATCACTTCGTACGTGTGTAGATAACTGCGCACACATTTTTTTTTATTTTTGTTAAATATACTGATAGGCCAAAGTTAATATATTTATTTCTTTAAAAAGCTTCAGCATAGAAACGCCACGCTCTCTCAGAATATTAGCGTTAAGCCACGTAGTACACGGATCAATTTCGGTTCAATACTGCTTTCAATTTCATTACTTCTATGGCATTGAGACATCTAAATACATTTCAACGCGATTGCGCATTCTCATTGAAAGCTTAAATTCACCGAACGCTTTCAATGCAATGGTAGCAATATTGGTCATTGTTCAATGCGGTTGAAACGTATATACATGAAGATTGAACTATAACTCATGCCGCGCACCGCACGACACTTATTTCGCATGCGCACAGGGATCTTCGAAAATGGTTTTCAAGTGGCGTGAAAATGGGGTTTAAGAAGTTCATTATATTCACTTTCTGTCATTCACAAATGGTTCAAATAAGAATTTGGATCTTCTTCTGCCAATTCTATTAATAAGGTGGTTGAGGCTCCTTTAGTTATCCTTCTCGAAATCCACGGGCGCAGCCACCACCGCTAAGATTTTTTTAAAATTATGCAACTCATTTTTTAAATAGTAGCAGTATATCGAAATTCCCGCACGTACGAGTTGACGCGACATCTCATTGCGGTGTGAACATTGAACGTCATTTAAATGATTTACGTGTATATTGGTAAAGCCGTTCAATGTGCAATATTCAATGGTTTTCAATGGAATTGTTTCAATTTGGTTGATCCGTTTGCAGCATAATATTGCTGTATTTGATGAGTTGAGCGAAAATATCCGGAGACACTTTGTACTGAGAAGGGGTGTTCCAGTTTACTCTTCTCATATGTTTGTAGGTGTCTGTGTACTATAACACTCGGGAACTATCCGCTAGGGTTGTCCTGTCACGCAATTGTGTCGACGAGGCATTCCATCTTAGTCCTCACGGGTGACAACGCATCTACATTTTGATTTGTAATAAAGGATAGATGTAGATGTCTATGGGCCGCAGCAAACACTTACCATCAGGTGGACTGTGTGCTCGTTTGTCACCCTTATCCTATAAAAAAAAAAAAAAAAAAAAAGATGCGAAAGAAAATGCAAAGGGATGCAACATCTATATATGCATATGCGTAGGAATTTCAATAACTGTGGACAAAGAGATAATCATTAATTAGGTCAGTATATCACATTAATCATCGCCCGCGCAAAGGTTCGACCAAAGATAAGAGTAAAATATGTTCGACAAACTTGATTAGTTGGCGCCTTAAGAAGTAGTGTCGAAAATGTCTTTTATCTTTGACTTTAAAACATTCTAAACTTCAAACATTTGTCAACTCGTGTCTAATCACCTTGGTGACGTTTGCGGATAAATCCTGCCGAATAGTGTCACCATAAATTTAGTTATGATGTTAACCTTTTGAGCTCAATGTTATTTTAAGACTGCAGTACAAATGGGTCGACCGGGGTAGGACCACGCTTTCACAGAATATCTGTGTGAAACAGCAAAATAATGATGCTTTGTTTCGTATGGTGAGTATAGAGAACCGGAGACTTTTTTTACATGTAACGAGACATTCCATCTTATTCGTCAGGGGTAACAACGCATCTACATTTTGATTTATAATCGAGGATAGATGTAGATTTCTATGAGCCACAGCACCCACTTATCAACAGGTAGTTTTCCTGTACTCACTCTTATTCTATTAAAAATAAATGACAAATTATAATTAACATTATTTTTATATGTGTATGTTATATAATTTTTTTAAACGAATCTTTAACGTCCTGGAAAATATCATACAAAATGGTCTCCCTACAAAGGATACTAAAGTAAAGCAAATTACGCTTCTTATCACAGTGACGCCGGGGCATCAAAGCTAGTTGTATCTATCCTGGCAACATGATAAGGCGGGAATGTTAAAAGGTTGAGGTCTTTTAAAAATAAATTGATAATTTAATATTGCACAGTGTATCTACCGATAGAGAGTTCAGTAACTTTAATTGAAAATTAAAAAAAAAAACTCTCGAAACAAAAACAGTTGATGATCTTCAAACGGCTTCAAGAGAAGCACCGCTAGGAAACCTGCTTTTATTATTTTTTAAAACCGCACCCAAATCAGTTCACCTGTTTAAGAGCTACGGTGCCACAGTCAAACAGACAGACAGATAGATATACGCATAGCGGTCATACTTATAACACCCCTCTTTTTGCATCAGGGGTTAATAATCTAGAATCTATACTAATACTAGCTGGCAGGCAGACGTTGTTCTGCCCTTTCCGACGACCATTTGCTTTCCTAAAAGATAACTCCTGAAATTCATAATAAAAAAAATGATGGTTACTTATCGGGATAAAAACTATCCTATCTCTCATGTTGGGCCAAACTGCACACAGTGTGCAAAATTTCATTGAAACCAGTTTAGTAGTTTAGGAGTTCATCGCGGACAAACAAGGTGACACGTAATTTTTATTATAAAGATAATAAAGCGGAAGAGTTTTTTTGTTTTTTGTTTGTTTAAACGCGCTAATATCTGGAACTACCAGTAGGATTTGAAAAATTCTTTTTGTATGTAATAGCCAGATCCTTCTGTATATCTAGTATTAAGCTATGTCAATCAGCTAGCCTAATATATGGATATTTGTTAAGCAAGTTAGATGAAAAAGCGCTCCCGAAATGATTTATCCGCGTACGCTGGTGTTATGGTTAGGGATACGTAAATACAATGTTCTAGAAAAATATAGACCTTTACTCCGTCTAAAAAAAATCTAGGATACCATATGTCTATTTCTTATACATAAGGCATAATTAGGTATTTTGTGACAAAAAAATATTGAAAATTAAAAAGTGATTTATAAGCGTTATTATTAGGCATGGCCTATTTATCCTTACGATTGAAAGTTACTTTATCATCAAGAAAATTTTATGAAGATAAACTTTGTTCTTTATACCATGTTATTTGGACGCATAGTTTAAGAGATAATGTAAAATTAAAATAATTCAATACTTGGCTGGGCGCGCGAACGACGCATAAACCCTAACTGCCCGGCGAGAACTGCGAGAAGCCAGTATTGAAAGCTTCTATGAGCGAGGTTAGTTCAATCATTATAGCTAAAATAAATTAAAAATTAAATGAGTACTTTTATGAAAACGATTAGTTACATCTTTATTTCTGAACTCTTTCATTTCACGTTGCTATGGTATTTTGAAAATTTAATCGATCAATAAGTATAAGAGTTTGATAGCAAATTTATCAAGAATCATTTCATGCCTACACAGTTTTCATGTATCGTGTACGGTTTTCTTTAAAACTGGAAAAACCGAGCTTCGGGACACTTTCTGGGACGTGAGACGGGGGGGGGGGGGGGGGAGGACGCTTTTTTGCAATTATAAAATGCTTGAACATGACACCTATCATGGCATGTTGCGCACCTCGGACACGTGATGACGCGGGTGAAACCGCGAGGCACAGCTAGTATATTATATTTATGAAAAATATGATATATATACCCCTTTGTCGTATCTCCTCAGTTTCAAGGCACTCCCCTAGTTGCCTCAGCCAGTATCGGAATCCTCGGCGTCGACATATCGAGTGACGTGCAGTTTCGTGGTCACTTGGAAGAGAAGGCCAAATTAGCCTCTAAAAAGCTTGGCGTGCTCAGCAGAGCGGGACAGTATTTAATGCCGGCACACCGCCTGCAACTTTACAAGGCGCAGGTTAGGCCTCACATGGAATACTGTTCCCATCTCTGGGCAGGGGCTCCCCAGTGCCAGCTCCTTCCACTTGACCGTATCCAGCGCAGAGCGGCTCGAATCATCAACGACCGAGCCCTTTCCGATCGGCTCGATTCATTGGCACTGCGAAGAGATGTTGCATCTCTTTGCATTTTCTTTCGCATCTACCATGGGGAGTGCTCTGAGGAATTGTTCGGATTAATCCCAGCCGCCAAATTTCACGAACGCACATCGCGGCAGAACTCCCGATACCATCCACACCATCTGGATGATTGGCGGTCCACCACTGTGCGATTTAGAAGATGTTTTCTTCCTCGCACGACTTCCTTGTGGAATCGATTACCATCAGCGATTTTTCCGGACCGATACGACTTAGGGACCTTCAAGAAAAGAGCGTACTACTTTTTAAAAGGCCGGCAACGCATCTGCAATTCCCTCCCTGGTGTTGCAGTTGTTCATGGGCGGCGGTAGTCACTTACCATCAGGTGAGCCGCATGCTCGTTTGCCCCCACTCCTATAAAAAAAAAAGATGATATATGATATGAAAAAAAAGCAAACGCACTTAAGTCGATTCACTCGTTTAAGAACTACGGTACCACAGACACGCAGACATAGAAACAGACAGAAACACATAGCGATCAAACTCATAACACCCCTCTTTTTGCGTCGGGGATTAAAATGCGCAAGTACAGGCTAAACTTGGTAAATTGGACAGTACACATAATAATAACAAATTACAAAATTATATACATAGTTAGTATTTGCTACTCTCCGTAGTGTCTTAAATATTGGTCATTTTTCTGTCTTTAATTAAATTAGATTTTCGTTACTAGAAAATATACAAAATTATGTTTTGTACATTTTCTAGTAATGATGTGTGTGTGTGTTTTTAAGTAGAAGATTACAAGAAACTATAAGAGACAACGATAGTACAGCTGCGTACTAGCGTATCGCAACGCACGCAAACAAGCACAGTGCTCACATATAGTAGTAGGCAGAGAAATAAGATGGTTGTCCCTTTGGTAGCCCTAAATATAAAAAAAATGTGCGTGTCAGCTCCGACACGTGTTTGAAGTTTACTCGTAGAAAACGATTGTCTTTAAATATAATAATCAAAGGAAGTAATTGAACCCATATATTTATTAATATTAATATTAATTTGATAAAATATACAATAACTATATTCACAGAATACCAGCTTAACGCTGCCGTGTTTCGTATGGTGAGTATAGAGAACCGGTTGCACTTTTTACTGGAAAAGAAGCATTCCATCTTAGTCCTCACGGGTGAAAACGCATCTGCATTTTGATTCGTAAACGTGGATAGATGTAAATCTCTATGGGCCACAGCAACCATTAGGTGGACTGTGTGTTCGTTTGTCACCCTTATACTATAAAAAAAAAACAAAAATGATAATGCATAAAAATATGACTTATATTACATTATATTCATTTCGCGTTATGAGATGTGCGAGTATGTTGCGCAGAGGCAAACCATAACGGCTTCACTTTTTGTTAACACTTTTATTTTACTACCCGTCTATTTTCCTTACCTTGTATTATATATGAAACGATTCTTAAGGAGTAAACTCAAATAAAGTGCAAAAAAAACCGGCCAAGTGCGAGTCGGACTCGCGCACCGAGGATTCCGAACAAATCCGTAGGTATATAAGTTTAAAATTATTAAAAATATTTTTATTATATGATGTAACTAAAAAATTATACTTTTCGAAATTTTTAATTTATCTGTGCTATAAAACGTTGCTTCGTACCAAATTTTAAGATTCTAAGTTTACGATAAGTACCCTGTAGGTTTTGATTCCCTTGCGAAAGTCGAAAATTTGCGGCATAAACGGCTGTATCTTTTGATGGCGTTGGTTTAGAAGTTTGATTTTTTTTACAGCTTCAAGGGACAGTAGACTTAAGTATTTGATATGAATTTCAGCTTGATACCTCCACGCGTTCCTGAGAAAAAGGGTCTTGACAGACAGACAGATAGACGGACAACAAAGTGATCTTATAAGGATTCCGTTTTTTCCTTTTGAGGTACGGAACCCTAAAAAAGAACAAAATAAAATCATTTCAGAGTTCAAAGTTCAAACCTTAGACTGCCATGTTTAGTAATACTGATTCTTAAATAGGTGATGTCTTAAAAGTTGCAGCCTATTTACGTCCCACTGCTGGGCACAGGCCTCCTCTCATTTCTGTGAGGGTTTTAGGGCAAGGAAATGTCCGCCGCGCTGCCCTTGTCTTAAATAGGCTATAATACAGTTCTTTGCCAAATCTTAGTCTATTACGCGTATTATATCTTCCATCTCTACACGGTAACCGTAATAGATTAAATAAAACACAGTGCACTAAATTTTAGAGACTACTCCCGACTAAAACAAGTCAAAGATAACTTCACGCCATAAATGTAGTGATTATAAATTCGTTAGTGGAATCGGTCTCTGTTGTTGCTTTACTCTGTGCTTAGATAGCGTATGTTGGCGCGATAAGCTGTCGTTTCAGCGCACGCTCCACTAATTTGGAGTTCGACCTTTGAACAAGTTATGGTGTACGGTGTTAACATTAGGGATGCATACCATGCCGATACCGGTACAGATATATCGAATAGAAATAGATTTACAACGTGGTTGAGCCATAATGATTTCTTATATTTACGCGAACACTACACATTAAATAAAAATATTCTTTACGGATTTCATCGCGCTTAATTTACTATTTTAATTCCCGACGTTTCGGGTGCTTTACAGCAACCCATGGTCACGGGGGGGACTGAAATTTTTGACGTCCCGATGTCACAGTAAGCCCGGCTACCTTCAGTTTTTTAATATTAATTTTTGGTTCGATTTACGCAGAATGAACTTACAGGTTTGTAGTGGTATGCTTAGGTTTGGATTTAATTTTGTTAATTATAGGATCCCAAGCTGATGGCAGCACCCATCCACCTTCTCTATTGAAATTAGGATGTTTTTTAATTTCAATAGCCTCGCGTATAATCCTTGGTAGGAATCGGTGTTCTTTTGCGAGGATTTGTGGTCTATCAAATCTTCACAGACTGCAGACTTCTCAGAGCGTCGGTGCTTCACTTCAGCTATATGTACTTTCACGCGGGTTTTAATGGATCTTTTTGTTAGTCCTATGTAATAGAGACCACATAGGACAAACAAAAACAAACGTCACAACGGACGTCAAACATCTCAGTCCCCCACGTGACCATGGGTTGCTGTAAAGCACCCGAAACGTCGGGAATTGAAATATTAAATTGAACGCGATAAAATCCGTAAAAAATACTTTTATTCAGTGGTTGAGCCTGGTAACAGCTATAATATGGTTGTAGCACAATTTTTGAAGTCAAAACTTCTTTGGCCGCGTTGAGCGATTTTGGTAGGAGAAAAACTTATGAGTTCGCGTCACCGATGACCTCGACATGCTCGTGACGTCACGAGTATGCCTAGTACGCATCGCTAAAGCGGCCTGTGTACACGTATACGCGTATATAATTGAATTTTCACTTCTGTCGGTTATGACTGCCTCTGTTTTTTTTAATAGTATAAGGATGATAAACGCGCATACACTCCACCTGATTTTAAGTTGTTGCTGTGGTCCATAGACATCTACATCTATCCTCGATTACAAATCATAATACGGATACTTTGTCAGCCTTGAGGGATAGGATAGAATGCTTCGTATCCAGTAAAAAGGTGTTTCCGGTTCTTTACACTCATCATACCAAACACGGAGGACACCTTCACAGAAAATCAGCGTAAAATAGCAGCTCAATGCGTTACACACACAATATTGTTAAGTTTTGCGGCGAAAGGCGACTCTGCAAGCCGGTTTGGACGTGACCTGCGGTGATAGAAAATAGTGGTGACTCGAAAGCGGCAGTGCTCATTTGAAAGTAACTTCTTCTAGTACAAAAGTGTTCGTCCGCGATTTGCGTTACCAATTAAACCTGATACGTTTTTTAACTTTAAACTTTAAAAATATGGAGGTACTCAATTCGACTGTATGTTTTTTTATGTGTTACCGCATAACTTTTTTCTAGTTGAACCGATTTTGATGGTTTTTTTTTTATAGAATAGGGGGCAAACGAGCATGCGGCTCACCTGATGGTAAGTGACTACCGCCGCCCATGAACAACCGCAACACCAGGGGAATTGCAGATGCGTTGCCGACCTTTTAGAAAGGTGTAAGCTCTTTTCTTGAAGGTTCCTAAGTCGTATCGGTCCGGAAAATTCGCTGGTGGTAATTGATTCCACAAGGAAGTCGTGCGAGGGAGAAAACTTCTTCTAAATCGCACAGTCGTGGACCGCCAATCATCCAGATGGTATGGATGGTAACGCGAGTTTTGTCGCGATGTGCGATGGTGAAATTGAGCGGCTGGAATTAGTCCGAACAATTCCTCAGAGCACTCCCCGTGATAAATGCGATAAAATACGCAAAGAGATGCAACATCTCTACGCAGTGCCAGTGTATCGAGCCGATCAGAAATAACTCGGTCGTCGACGATTCGAACCGCTCTGCGCTGGATGCGGTCAAGTGGAAGGAGCTGGCACTGGGGTGCCCCGGCCCAGAGATGAGAACAGTATTCCATGTGGGGCCGAACTTGCGCTTTGTAAAGTTGCAAGCGATGTGCCGGCATGAAATACTGTCTCGCTCTGCTGAGCACGCCAAGCTTTTTAGAGGCCAATTTGGCCTTCCCTTCCAAGTGACCACGAAACTGCACACTATTCGATATGTCGACGCCAAGGATTCCGATACTGGCTGAGGCAGTAAGAGGAGTGCCTTGAAACTGAGGAGATACGACAAAGGGGTTTTTTTTAGCGGTAAACGCGCAAACTTGTGTCTTCTGGGGATTGAACTGGACTAGATTTAGTCGCCCCCAATCCGAGACTTTGTTAAGCAAAGACTCGACTTCAGACACAAGTTTGTCCCGGTACTCGGCGACGTTTTCCCGAGAAATATTGGCACGGCCGGTATATAAGGCATCACCAGTGCTGTCGTCCGCATAGCAATGAATGCTGCCAGTTAGCAACATATCATTGATATGCAGGAGAAACAGCGTTGGTGATAGCACGCAGCCTTGTGGAACACCAGCGTTGATAAGCTTGAAATCAGAGCATTCACCGTCTACTACGACCTTGATGCTCCGATCAGCAAGGAAACTGGTGATCCATTTGCACAATTTCTCGGGAAGCCCGTAGGAAGGAAGCTTCGAAAGAAGCGCTTTGTGCCAGACCCGATCAAAGGCCTTCGCTACGTCCAAACTAACGGCTAATGCCTCCCCCTTGGACTCTACTGCCTCCGCCCATCAATGAGTTAAGTAGACTAGAAGATCACCAGCTGATCGACCCCGACGAAAACCGTACTGGCGGTCACTAATCAGCTGGTGATCCTCAAGGTACCTCATGAGCTGGCAGTTTATAATGGCTTCCATTATTTTGGAGAACAAGGAGGTGATGGCGATAGGCCTGTAGTTGGACGGGTCTGAGCGGTCGCCTTTTTTAGGGATCGGGTGCACCAAAGCTGTCTTCCATGAGTTCGGGACTACGCCTTGGGAGTAGGAGTACCGGAAAAGACGCGTTAAAACCGGTGCCAACTCCGGAGCACACGTCTTCAGCACAATGTGAGGGACTACATCGGGCCCACTCGACTTGTTGACGTCCAGGGAGAAGAGTGCTTTGCGGACAGAGCGCTGTGTAAATCGCACATCCGGCATGGAGCACTCACATCGCGGGATGGTCGGCGGTGTGTTCCCCCCGTCATCTAGAGTCTTCATCATGATTCTTTTTTTATTTGAAAGCTGGTGATTCTCATGTGGTCTCATGTAAATTTGATCAAGGTCTGACTAGTAGTTATTGGGTTATACTTAATAATTTATATTGAAGTCGGTTGTACGACATTTTTAATTTTACCACTTGTATAGGGATGACAAACGAGCTCACAGTCCACCTTATTTTTTCTTATTTTTTTTTAAATAATACCACCACACTAGGATTTTCTCCTGTATCGTAGAGGCAGTTTACAAACATAAATTGCACGAGGACAAACATCTAGACCCGGAACAATTATTTGTAGGCCATACAAATATCTTGTTCCGTGTGGGATTCGAATCCGCGGCCCCAGCGCAACAACTCATTGCTAAGCCACTGCGCCACGGAGCCGTCAAATCATTCGTCATATCACAGCATCATCTAATCACAGCATCTATTTACCATCACCTGATGGTAAATGGATTCTATGGCCCGTAGATATATACATTCCTGTTACGGAACAGTAAGTGATGGTACAATTCAAGATACTTTGTCACCCTTGAAGATTAAGATGGAATGCCTCGTTCCCAGTAAAAAGGGTCTCCGGTTCTCTCCACTCATACGAAACACAGCAGCGTTAAGCTGCTATTTTACGCTGGTATTCTGTGAGAGCGTGGTCCTTCCCCGGTCGAGCCGACCCATTCGTGCTACAACTATACTACTAATATAGCTGCAGCATGGCTCTACCACGTTTAGATTGGATTTTAACTCAGAACCTCAGGAAGCAACCGCGTTAACGACCATTAGCCCAACGAGCAGTCACTATCGTCATAATGTTTTGAGGAATATCGGACAAGTGTTTTTTTTTCTATTATGTGGAATTTGTTCTCGAATATTCGCAGTCTGGAGTTAGGTCAGAGGTTGTCTAAAGTATTTTATCATTAACATTTTCGGACTACCGCAAAAGGGTTTCGTTGAGTGAAAAGGGGTGGACATTATTTTGTGCGATTTATAACTTAAGTTACTAGAATGTTTTCAATTATATTAATTAACTAGCTGTTCCCCGCGGCTTCGTCCGCGTGTTATTTGGGGTTTCAATTTTTATGTGCGGAACCCTAATTCTTTTTCTAAAATAAAAGTATCCTAAGTTACTCCTTGTGACATCAGCTATATGCCAATAAAAATCCCGTCAATATCGGTTCAGCCGTTTCGGAGATTAGCCGGAAGAAACAGACAGACAGACCGACAGACAGACAGACAGACAGACAAAAACTTTAAAAATTGTATTTTTGTTATTAGTACCGTATATACTTTCATATGCATTTAGTAAAAAACTGTAATTTTGACATTACAAACAGACACTTCAATTTTATTTATTGGTATAGATATAGACTGGTATAGATATAGATTTAATTAAATTTTAATCATCAACATTCGTATAAATTCTAACGCTGAATGAGTGTAAGCTTTCTATATGTGATAGAGCCAGCTGCAGCTTTATCAGTAGTATAGTTGTAGCACGAATGAGTCGACTCGACTGGGGAAGGACCACGCTCTCACTGAATACCAGCCTAAAGCAGCGTTAAGCTGCTATCAGCTTAACGCTGCTGTGTTTCGTATGGTGAGTGTAGAGAACCGGAGACCCTTTTTACTAGAAAATTTACTATAATCGAGGCATTCTATCTTAGTCCTCACGGGTAACAACACATCTGCATTTTGATTCATAGTTGACTATGGATGTAGATGTCTATGGGCCATGGAAACTATTTACCATCGGGTGGACTCGTTCACCCTATCCTATAAAAAAGTAAAATAAATTTGCTGTTATATCTAAAGGAAAAATTGGATTGGTAATAGCAGAATCAGGCTTACTGAACTTCTTATAATAGAATTAAGTTAAAAATAACCATAACATTATTAGCTTACTTTTGCTGCACTACCTCCCATATGTTTATCTCTGCTTAAGCCGGCTACTGACCTGCCTGCCGCAGGGGCAATCTAGGAAGCACGGCGATCGGAGCAATATCGAAGGTCGCAGGGCCGACTTAAAAAATTGCCCGTGCTTGCCTACACACATCACAATTAAGGAGGCAATTAAGGGTCATCCCCACTCCTACACCCTAGATTGCCCCTGCGGCAGGCAGGTCAGTAGCCGCCTTTAGCCTAATGGTTGACTGGGAGAGAATGCCTTAAGGCAGTAAGTCCGCCATATGTACGTTTCTTTTGTGCATAAAAGTTTATATAATTAGAATAAAAATAAATAACATCTGGTTATCAGAGAGGGAGGAAGAGGGAGAAATTATGTCGTGTAATTCTTGTGCACAAAGTAGCGCAGTGGTTATATGTTTTCGCTGCAGGGTTTTAATGCGTCTTCAATTCCCGCACGGGACAACTACTACATTAATTGTTGTGTGATAAAGGCTTAGTAGATACGTCTGGATAGATACTAAATCTTTTAACCATTTCTGTCGTAACATTGAACGCTGTGCGTACACAGAAATCTAAACAGAAACAGAAAGAGAAACTTTATTATTTATTAATAGTTATTTTACCTTTATATAAATTACGTGTCACATTGTTTATTAGCGATGAACTCGTAAACTACTAAACTGATTGCGATGATTTTTTGCACACTGCGTGCAATCTGGTCCAACTTGAGAGATAGGATAGTTTTTATCCCTATAAGTGACTCTCAATATTTTTTTATTACGAATTTAAGAATTTTTATAGGACACAGGGCCGTCGGAGAGGGCAGGACAACGTCTGCCCGGCCAGCTAGTATTAATATATATTAATAGTTATTGCAAGTCACTCTTTTGTTTAATTGCCACGGGTTTGGAAAACCACCAAGAAACGCAGCGGGAATTTAACAAAAAAAAAACAGCTTACAACATGTTTGTTACACAATTAATAACACAAAACAAATTAGAAAATATTTAGATTAGAGTCAGTATTATCCGTCATCAGTCAATTCCATCTTAATCCTCAGAGATAGCAATACATCTGTAGCTTTCTTTGTTTACAATTAGTTGCTGATAACCATGGATCACAGCAGGTGTTGTACAAACTTAAGTTTGTATAATGCCGCCATTATGCAGGAAAATGCATTTACTTTGATTGCAGTGATTTAGTTTGATTCCTTTTCTGCTTTGGAGTACGTTTTTTTATATAGAATAAGGGTGACAAACGAGCACACAGTCCACCTGATGGTTAGTGGTTGCTGCGGCTCATAGACATCTACATCTATCCTCTATTAAGAATGAAAATGCAGATGCATCGATTGTCACCCGTGAGGACTAAGATGGAATGCCTCGTTTCCAGTAAAAAGGATTTCTGTTTCTCTACACTCACCATACGAAACACAGCAGCGTTAAGCTGCTATTTTCTGCTGGGTAGGTACTTAACACTAGATTCGTACAGAAACTAACAGAAACGGTATTATATACGCTGGTCAAATAAGAGATATATGTATATACAATTTATTTCATGAAATTTACCAAATATTAACGAAAATTATAAGGTTTTTTTTTTCCAAAAAAAAATCTTTATTTATCCTTGGCAATTACGTGTGGAACATAACACCAGCCAAATATCTACCTCTAGCAGCATGACAGATCTCTTTTCAGCGTTTCTCATCATATTTACGCATAATTCTGGTTATCTGCTCCCTGCGCCTTCGCCCGCGTGTATATGCTGCGTGATAATTTATTACGATTGGATTTCATGGGTTTTATGTTTTGTACGGAACCCTTATTATTTTTCTAAAACAATTGAAGCCTAACTTACTCCCTATAACATCAATTATATGCCAGTGAAAGTACCGTCAAAATCGGTCCCGCCATTTCGGAGATTTACCGGAACTGACAGACAGACACTACTACACTAAAATTAAAAAAAAAATGTGTTTTTGTTATAAGTACCGTATATACTTTCATATGCATTTAATAAAAAGCTGTTATTTTGATATTACAAACAGACACTTCATTTTTATTTATTTGTAATACAAAAAAAACCAATGAAGTAGATTGGGAGTCGAACCCACAACGGAGTACTGAGTACAAGACCACTTCCGCTGTAGGGCAGACAGACAGTGGTTAAAGTAAATGGAATTGAACTCAACTAGATTATTTGTCTGTATTTGTTACGAATTAACGAGTGGGCACTGGATTACAATCAACGGTCGGTGTCATTAGATGAAATCAGAGGTCATTGCTCTTGCAATTGTTTTGGTCACTAGCCTAAATAAGTGACTAATTTTGTTTTTTATTTTCTATCGACTTCAAAAAGGACGAGGCTCTCAATTCGACTGTATGTTCTTTTATGTGTGTTACCTCATAATTGTATTCTAGGTGAACTGATTTCGATGATTCTTTCTTTTATTTAAAAGCTGGTGCTTCTCATATTATCTCTTATAAATTTGGTCAAGTTCCGACAAATAGTTTTTGAGTTATCTTTAATAATTTATATTGAAGTCGGTTGTACAATATTTTTTATTTTACCACTTGTATTGAGAAGAAACTGAGTGATTTTTTTATAGAATAATGGTTGCCAAACTGTGTCCTGTAAACATGTACGTTTATACTCAATTAAGAATAAAAATGCAGTCAATCAAAATGAGGTCTCAGATTAAATACTTAGTAAAAAGGGTCTCCGATTCTCTACACTCACCATACGAAACACACTGCTATTTTATGCTGGTATTCTGTGAGAGCGTGGTGTTACTTTGGTCGAGCCGACATATTCGTGCTACAACCGTAATATACAATGCAGCGTGGCCCTACCACGCATTAAAGTTAACAAGAATCTGTCGTTTGCCCAATTGATACCACATTTATAGTCAGTTACCTACTACGTAAAACACGTAGATATATTTAAATACAACTAGTTTTACGAATTTTATCGCGTATACCAACTTATTTTATATTCCCGACATTTCCCGACGTGAAGAATCGACACTCCGGGAAGTCTGCAGTCTCAGAACACGTACAGGATCGCCCCGGTCACTACATTAGATTTGATAGACCACACATCCTCACTAAAAAACACCGATTCCTTCCAAGGATGATTCGCGAGGATATCAAAATCAAAAAAACATCCTAACTTCAATAGACAAGATGGCTGGGTGCTACCATCTGCTTGGGATCCTATAATTAATAAAATCAAATCCCAACCAAAGTGTACAACTGCAAGACTTCAAGATACTGTAAGTTCATACTGCGTGGATCGGAAGAAAAATTAAAAATATTTAATCTGTAGGTAGCCATTAACTATTACATTGGGACGTCAAACATCTCAGTCCCCCCGTGACCATGGGTGCTGTAAAGTACTCGAAACGTCGGGAATATAAAATAAGTTAATATACGCGACAAATATAAGAAATCATCACGTAGATATAGTATAACATGTTCTGCATATTACCTTTAAACATAAGACTTTAAAAATATAAAAGTATGTATATTAGTATATATACTTAAAAATATATTTAAATAATAAAATATGATAATTTTGATTGATTATCCCATTGAGATATCTGCGGTAGATGCGGTAGCTGAAGTGGCAATGGGAGGACCATACAGCGCGAGTATTCGAATTTTTTCCTGCGTATCTTGGAAATGTTTTTAGCAGCCTTAAACAGTTTAAATAATATGTAACTTTCAATTTCTTTCATATTGCAAAAGATTTTACAAAAAAGTCAAGAATAATCGGAAACGGTATAGCAGTATATGTCAAAGTTATTTGGATCAAGAATGAATGATGAATGAATATGAAAATTTTTAGAAAATTTAAAATTTTTTTTTTTACAAAAAATTGTGTAACATAATTTTAAGTTTAGGCTTAACTTTAGATATTGTGAGTCACAGATAAATTTGAGTTTCAACACAAAATTGTCTTTAAATACCAGTCCAATTGTGCAAATAGCTTTCTTATTGACATTGCTGTAAAACATATTGTAAAATAAATTATCTACTGTATGTACACACACACACACACACGCACAAACTCGCACACGCGCACGCGCACGCGCACGCGCACGCGCACGCGCACGCGCACGCGCACGCGCACGCGAACGCGCAAACGCACGCGAGCACGCACGCAGTCACGCACGCACGCACGCACGCACGCACGCACGCACGCACACACGCACGCACGCACGCCCGCTGCACGCACGCACGCACGCACGCACGCACACACGCACGCACGCACGCCCGCTGCACGCACGCACGCACGCACGCACGCACACACGCACGCACGCACGCCCGCTGCACGCACGCACGCACGCATGCACGCACGCACGCACGTAAGCATGCACGCACGCACGCATGCACGCACTCAC